>JABXWE010067374.1:0-15685 GCA_014611495.1 Limonius californicus
ACTATGGTATGAACTTAGAAAAATATGTATTTTTAGTATATTTTTTCAAGTGGAACCTCCATAATGACACCCCCTTCATTTAATCCAAATTTTTTCAAGATATTTTTATTACTCATTTGCACACCGTACAGAGATACAACAATTTTTTTCATTGTGTAGCACAAAAATTTAAATTTTGAAAATTTGTAGGCAGAAGTTACTTTCAGTGTTTTTATTTTTCATAGCTCCATACTCTTGGAAAAAGTCATTATGAGAATTTCAAAGCGTTTATAGTTATCACTAAAAATTTAAAAAAATTAAATATACCAGGTGTGTATTTAAAGTAGTAAGTATAATATAATACAATAGTAGAAGGTCTCTAATAATTTCAGATTAATTAGGTTGCTAATATTGATACAAACACCCTGTATACATACGAATTTAAAAAATACAATTAAACAGACATAGTTACATGTTACAAGCTAATAAATAATAATTAACAATACATTACTCTGAAAGACTCATTATGGCAGTTTCGTTAAGTTAAATACAATAATACAATGTCTTACTGCTCACACGGATTCGTAAAAATATTATTAATTACTCATAAAAGTTTATGAAATTTGAAATTGCCTTGACTTTGAATTAATCAAAATAAAATCACAAACTTATACCTTAAATCGTAAGTAGAAATACTTCAATTTAAAAATGTTTTCCTTGACCTTCTAAATGCCCAATAGCCAAAAAACTTCCACTTGACAATAAGGTAGTTATAGTTTAGTAGTGGAAAAATTTAGTTTCCTCTGTAAACTTTTAAAAATATTTATACTAAAATTAGAATTGAAAAAGAAATAATTTAAGAAATTGCTTTTGTGAATTTCATCGTAGATCTATCTTCACGTCCGTTTTACCTTCCTAGAAACGTACAATACAATGTATGATTCAATCTTCACATAAAAATAATCATAAACATCTCTGATACTTTTCAGATAAATTAGCTCGTTAGTATTGGCAGGAACACCCGGTATACATAATAATAATCAAAAGTAAATCACAGTCAACGTTTCATCATAATAGTTTCCTTAAGTTAAATGCAAATTAAAAAAACGTATTACTACTCACACGAATTCATAAAAATATTTATTACTGATAGTATTTACTCATAAAAGTTTATGAAATTAGAAAGTGCCTTGACTTTGAATTAATCAAAATAAAATCACAAACTTATACCTTAAATCGTAAGTAAAAATATTCCAATTTAAAAATGTTTTTCCTTGACCTTTGGAAATGCCCAGCAACCAAAAAAACTTCCGCTTGACAATAAGATAGTTATAGTTTAGTAGTGGAAAAATTTTAATTCTTTAATGAGAATTTTAAAATTTTTAAACTGAAAATAAAATTTAAAATTAAGAAGGTTCAAAAAATTCTGATTCGTCAAAATCTACCTTCACGCCCATTTCACCTTCCTGGAAACCTACAATACAATTTATGATTAGGTCGTCACGTAAATTAATTAGGAGCGCAAGTGAACAAAGAACACGTAAGAGGGTAAAGGTTGCTATAAACCAAATTACATACGCGTTTCTAAAATGCATATTTGCATACAGTATTACTTAACAACGTTAACGACCCTAGGAAATCATAATTATACTAATACAATG
Source organism: Limonius californicus (assembly GCA_014611495.1). NCBI lineage: Eukaryota > Metazoa > Arthropoda > Insecta > Coleoptera > Elateridae > Limonius > Limonius californicus. The sequence goes on from JABXWE010067374.1 coordinate 1,641, forward strand.
CATGAAGTTGCAATATTTCCTGCAATAACCTCTAAAACAATCTTTTGAGGTCACTCCGAACCTGCTTTAATTTTATGAATAACAGCTTGGGTGGGTCATTACTAAAAAACTTGCGAAACCGGACCTGCCTCCGTTTATGCTAATTTGCCTGACCAGTTTACGACAAATGTCAGTGTCATAGTCGCGTAAAAAAGTGCAAGAAAGTGAAAAGCGTCTTGTCAGAACTGGATATACAATCGTATACTTCGTCTGAGAACAAAATACGAAAATTGGAAATCCCGAGAATTTGGGACACATAAGAAAATTTATGTTTAAGCATACTTGAGCTAATTATTAAAATAACTTTATAAATAATATGGCAGAAAACAAATTACTTAATGTAGCGTGTTAATTACTCATAAATGCCAAAATATATAACTGAAGGTTAAAATTTGCATTAAATTAGAAACCATTTTAACTAGTCGATCTTTGAGACAAATAATATAATGAGCTCCTTGAAATTATTTTATTTTAAATATTATTGGGAATATGGGGTAACGGAAACACTAAAATTTAATTAATTTAAATTTGTTTGGTAAAATTAATATTTATAACAATTAAATTTTATTAATTACAATTAAAGAACTGATATATTACAGAGCTTTAAAAATTCAGAATCTAAGCTAGTAAAATTTCAATTAATTTAATTAGAAATTTATATATATTATTGTATATGTAATAAATAGATTTAAAAATTTTATTTTAATTCATTAAAATTACTAATTAAGTAGCACAAGTAAATAAAAAATGGAATGTATATAATTACGTACTCAAAGGAAATTTAAGATCAAACATATATGTTTTCTATTAATTTTTAATCTATTAAACAAAAATTTCCATTTTACAGCTTTAGAATTTTAAACAAACGGGAAAATGTTTGACATAGTAAAATTTAAGAATACTTGGGTATTCAAATTTTGTAATTAGAAGTGCTACGACATGGGCTAATTTTTTTAGATAGTTCTAATACTACTAATTTATAAATTTTAATATTTCGAACTCATTAAAAAAATGTTTTAGCTAATTACTCAAAAGATGGTAGGTAGGTAATTGAAGTAATTATAATTGATAATTTCGGCATTTTGTTCAAATGGAAATCTGAAGTTGTAGCTGAATGCTGACATACTTTTTGGAGTTTCGAAATTTGTAATTGTAAAATTAAACGCTTTAATTAATTTTCCCAGGAATTAATTATTTGATAACAAATGAAAAATTACTGAAATAAATTTTTAGAAGTATCGGTTACTAAACTTTGTATTTAGAAATGACGAAGTTCGAAAGGGTTTTTGATATGGTAAAAATTGGTAATTAAGAAAACATGTAATGAAGCAATTATAATTGATAATTTCGGAATTTTGTACAAATAAACATGTAATAGGGGTTTTTCAAATTTTAAATAAGTAAACGTTTTAATTAATTTTTGTAATAGTCAGACATCGAAAATGCCTAAAATTCAGTATTGTCTCACAGCTTAGCTCAATTCTTGATTTTCCATTTTACCGAACACGTAAAATTTTATTACCTCGAAGACTATTTTTAGTTAATATAATAAATAATAAAAATTTCCTAAGTAATTAGTTTTACATGGCAAACGTCTCAAAAATCAGGCAAATAATTTCGATTCCTAAGAATTAAGAAATTATATTTTAATTAAACATTCTGAAAATGTTTTCCTGGTGGGTTTTGAAGTAAACACAATAATTTATAATTGGACACGCGGTGCATTTAATACGCATAACAATTAGTATTTTAACTAATTTTAGATAATTCCTACAATTGTAAACATTTATAATTACGATTTCTGACTATTTGAAAGTAAAGAAAAAAAATTGTAACTACTGTAGTGATAATTACTTAAAAGAGATCTGTAGCAATGAAATGTTATAATTCTAAGTGTTTAATACAAATGCAAAAATTACTGTTTTAGGTAATTATTTAGATACTCAATTGTTAATTTTAGGAGCACTTATAACTTGGCACAGATGGAAATCGCTGAATGCTAAGTAATTTTTGGAATTGTTATTCGCAAGGAATTATTAAATAAATTACTATTAATGGAAAAATTAGATACCTAATATTTAAGAGATTAGCGATCTGCAAATTGTGTAATTTAGAGCACTTATTAATTTCAAATAGATGGAAATCGTCCTGGATTTTGGAATATTACTTCGAATAATTCACAAGAAAAATATAACTACTAAATGGATAATTTATTATACCCTAAATAATGGATTTATTGCGATCTGAAAATTGTTAATTTTAGGAGGCACGTTAAATTTAGAAGGATGGAAAAGTCGTTGAAATGTATCTAAATTTTTTGGGAATTAATTGACTATGGAATAATTCACTAAATAAATCAGCTCAAATTGATTTAAATATACCCTAATTAATGGATGTTATGTGCGGATCTGAAATTGTTGAATTTAAGGGAGCGACTGTACAATTTAGATAAATGGAAATCGTTTGAGATTGCTAACTCATTTTTGGAATTATTACTTGGAATATTCACGTAAATAAATCACTACAAAATGGATACATTATACCCTAATTAATGGATTAATGGATTAATGGATGTATACCCCTAATTAATTGGCGATCTGAAAATTGTTTAATTTTAGGAGTCCTTACAATTTAGAATAGGTGGAAAATCGTTGAATGCGTAACGTAATTTGTTGGAATATATTAAGTTAGAATAGATTCACTAAATATAATTACTACAATATGGATAAATCATATCCCTAATTAATGGATTTATTGCGATCTCAAAATTGGTTAGTTTTAGGGGCCCTTACAATCAAGAGTAGATGGAAAAATCGTTGAAATCCTAACCATTTTTGGAATTATTACTGTGAATAATTCACCAAAATACAAATCACCTAGAAAATGGAGTAAATTAGCATCTCCTAACACTTAATGGATTTATTGCGATCTCAAAATTGTTAATTTTAAGAGCACCTATAATTTCGACTAGATGGAAATCGTTGCATACTACCTAATTTGAAAAATTATTACTTGCACTAATTCACCAAATAAGTAACTACAAATGGATAAATTATATATCTAAATAATGAATTTATTGCGATCTCAAAATTGTTAATTTTAGGAGCACTTACAATTTAGAATAGATGGAAATCCTTGAATGCTAACTAATTTTTGGAATTATTACTTGGTATAATTCACTGATAAATCACTACAAATGGATAAATTACACCCCTATTTAATGGATTTATGGCGATCTGGAAATTGTTAATTTTAGGAGCACTTACAATTTAGAATAGATGGAAATCGTTGAATCCTAACTAATTTTTGGAATTACTACTTGGAATAATTCACTAAATAAATCGCTACAAATGGATCAATTATACCCCCTAATTGATGGGTTTATTGCGATCTGAAAATTCTTCATTTTAAGAGCACTTACAGTTTAGAATAGATGCGAATCGTTGAATGCTAACTAATTTGTGGAATTTATTACTTAGAATAATTCACTAAATAAATCACTACAAATGGATAAATTATACCCCTAATTAATGGATTTATTGCGATCTCAAAATTGTTAATTTTAAGAGCACATTTTTTTTTATTAACCGCGAATCGTTTGTAAAAATTGAAACTTGATCATTAAATAAGGTTAGACAACGGTAAAAACTTTTAGAACTACTTTTATGTAGGTATTTCTCCAACCGGAAGATCCATTACTGTTAGCCTGCCTGCCTTTGAAGGCCAAGATCGCTGTTTAAAGAGAAGGGAACTCCTACGGTGCTTTATAGAATTTACGTTGTCGTCTGTATAAATAAACCATTTTTAAATTGTACACTCGCTGTAAATTTTTCTTAGGATATACCTTTATTTGTAGCTGTCGTAAAACGTAACATGGGAAAGTGGAAGGAAAACAAGAGGAGCAATTTCCTTCTAGCAGTAATTAAATTTTAACAGCAATTTTATTTCACTTTTATTTCCACTAGCTCGTTTACTAATGACAATTGTATGTTTATTGAGGTTTAATTTCCATAACAACCACTTAAAGAAACCAGAAAAGTACACCTAGCAACCTGTGGCCTTGGGACATTTTGAAACAATTGCGTTTAGAAATCTGGCTGATTTAATGCATTTGCAATGCAATTGTTTGTTGTAAGTGTGACAAATTTCCCAAGTACTCAGTTTTTTTTACCTTTGAGAAGTGGAAAAATATTTAACGAAAATTACGCGATTCTATTGCTTAAACTTATTACGAAACCAGTTTTACAAAGTATGAAACTTCAAGAAAATAAAATGTATTTTTTTAATTTAAAAAATGTTTTTTAAAACATTGTTTGAAATTTATATCCGAAATATATTTCCATTCATAAAAAAATTATTTAAAAATTATGTATTGTGGCGAAAAATATTTTTGAATTATTATCCGATTCAGAAGAATAATTTTTACGCGGTAAATCTAAAAATATAAATATAATTCGAATATAAATTTAGAAATTTTAGCACAGCGAAAAAATTAATGTTGATCGGAGACAGTTATTTTTTAAACGAAGAGCTTGTACTGGTGGCTCAGATAAACGCATTTCAAACTATATTGGAAATATTACATAAAGCACTATTTGATTTAAAAATACTTCATATTTAAATCAGCAACTGAACTTAACTGAATCAATTAACATATATTTTACCACAATGAAAATGAATTTTTATGAAATATGTAGTTTTTGAGAGCGAAGCAAACCTTATTGGAAATATTACTAAACCCACTATTTGTTCTAAAAATACTTAAATCAACAATTGAACTAAACTGAATAAAACGATAAATAAAAATAAATATTTTAACACTGCGAAAAAGATATTTTAATCCAAAGAAGGATATTTTTTGGGAACGAAAATACATATTTTATCACTGCAAAAAATATATTTTTAATTAACAAAATCATTTTTTGGGAACGAAAAGTTTGTACTGATTCGAAAGAAATTGCACAGATTTACACATGATTTCGAACTGGAAATAATACCTAACGCACTATTTGATGTAGAAGACGGGGCATGCTTAAACCAGCAACTGAACTGAACTGAATGAATTGATAATAGTGGGAAAAAAGTTACTTCGTAAACAAAAAGCTTCTGCTAGTTCACAGGAAATGGTGTTGCAAACACATGAGCTGTAGATGTAATGGAAATGTTAGCTAATACACGCTTTAATCGATATATATAATATATATTCCAGTTTAATTGACTAAAAGCATTGAAAATTAGATATTCAGTGAAATAACATCAACTATTGGCTATTATTGCTTTATTCAACTCAAGTAAACCTTGCTAATTCGACTTATCAGTCTTGCGTGTCAGATACAAAAAAAAGCTAACCTCTTGCTTAAACCCGATTTAAAATTGGCCCAAGATCAATCAAAACTATAATGTTGTACCATACAAGTTTAGCTTTGCGTAAATTAGAACAGTAATGTTAAGTATGTTGTCACAATTCAATCTTTCCCTTTATAGCTTATTTAAGTATTGGGCATGTTTACATCCAATAACTCATAAACTCACAAACAGCTCTTAAAATGTAATTTATGTAGATGCTGTGTTAACTAACATTTCCATTACAGTTTAAGCCTACGTTTGAATCTACGTCATCGTGTATGAAAGAGTAGCTGTTCCTTCTTAAAAATAATGTTGCCTTGCTCACAAAAAATATTTTTTAATAGGTAAAATATTATTTTCGTTGATAAAAAATTGTTTTTTATTTTTTACAGCTATCGCATGAAACAATCGTTTTGGCTAGGAAAATAACGTGCCAAATATGTTTTAAGCCAGGAAAAAACAGAATAATTTATTTCTCAGAAAATAAAGTATTTTTATAATAAAGGAAACAATAGATATCGCGATAATGCTAATCCATACCAAATGGTGTGTTAGTTAACATATAACAACTTTTGTTTTCAGTAAGTATAATATTTTTCTCGTTGGTAAAAATTTGATTTTTGTATTTTTACGTCACTGAACTGATTCGTTTCAGCTCGTAAAATATCGTAAAAAATATATTTTTCTGGTTTTTTAAATAAGAAAAATGTTTTTCTCGTTAATTATAGATTGATTTTTGAATATTTTACCGCTATCGCACAAAACAGAATTTTTTTAACTTGGAAAATACCGCAAAAAACATATTTTGTTTCAGAAAGTATTTTCACAATGAACGAAACAATTTCTATTCGGCAAATTATAATCTATAGTAAATGGTGTATTAGCTAATATTTCCATTGCAGTTTGAACCTACGTTTGAATTAGCGACCCCTGGCGTTCGCAAATGTATTATTTCTCTGTTTTTAAAAATATTTTTTTAAATAAGTAAAATATTCGTCTGGTTAAGAAAAAATTGATTTTAAATTTTTTTGCCGCTATTGCGCATTTAGATTTTTTTTAACTTGTAAAATATCGTGAAAGTATATTTTGCTTCAAAAAAATCATAGAAAAAGATTTTTCAGAAAATATACTCTTAATAAGTATCTTCACAATGAAGGAAACAGTTTCTGTTGCCATAATTCTAATCCATATCAAATGGTGTAGGTATTAGCTGATATTTCCATTGTACTTTGGCTTACGTTCTTGTAAAAGAGTAGCTATTCCACCACAAAAATGATTTCTTTGTTTATAAAAATAATTGTTTTCAATACTTTCATATATTTTTCTCTGTTGGTAAAAAAATATTTTCTTTTTAAATTTTTTCCACTATCACACAAAACAGATTCGTTTTACCTTGGAAAATAACGTAAAACAATATTTTGTGCCTGAAAAAATTAAGTTAAGGTATTTCTCAGAAAATATGATGTTCACAACGAACGAAACAATTCCTATTGTGAAAATTTTAACGCATATCAAATGGTGTGTTAGCTAACATTTCCGTTGCAGTTTGAACCTGCTTTTGAATCAGCGTGAAATGGCGTAAAAGAGTAGCTGGTATTCCATTACCACAATTGCTTTTCTTCGTTCGTAAAAATATTTTTTACATAAATACATAAAATATTTTTCTTGTTTATAAAAATTGATTCTTAAACACTTAATATTTTTAACAAAATAAACATAGCTTGTGATACATTGTTGAAAGGAAAAAAACAATGATATTTAACCAAGTAAAAATTAAATATGGTGTCCATCAAGTTGCTACCTATATCTCGTAAACCGCCATCTTGAATTTTATTTTAACGTCAGTTATAAATGTGCCTATTCAAACCAAACTTATACATGAGACATTTTTTTATATCTTTTATAATTTTGGAGATATTTGACTTTAACTAAAATAGCGATTTTCGGTTTTCTTCAATAATTCATCATCAGCATTCAAAACTGCACAAATTTGCCCATTTTAAACAAATCTCTGTCTTTAATAATACGAAACATACCCATAGTAGTCTACTCAATCTGGGACACCCTGTGTATTATGTTTACTTTCTAGCTACTCAAACCACCCTTCATACTTTAGTATACAAGGGCTGTTCTGTTTCCGCTGAGCCTATCTAGCAGCCTGTGATATTTGGAAACAAATTTGCTTGACATTTTAACGTAGATATTTACAAGTGAAAGTTGTCAAATATACTTGAAGGTTTTTAAAATACATAATTTTAAAGTAATACTTTCCCCAAGAAATCGTGAAATTTCATAAAGAGCATCATCGAACTGTGATTTTTTACAATTTCACTCATAGCTTAAGCCGTAAAGAATGTTTTGAAGAAATCAATTTCAACGTGGTCTAATTTCCTTAAATGACAACTTTCGAGCTCCTAAGCCAAAAACGGCAGTTACCGAAAAGATTATTGGTCTTGTACGAAACATGATTGAAGAGGACCGGCATGTTACTGCCAGGAGTATTCAAGCAATTTTAAAGATTGGTGTGAAAGCAGTTGACATCATTTTACACAAATATTTGATGGTACTTAAGCTTTGTGCCCGTTGGACTCCCCACAATTTGACTCCAGTTCAAAGAGAAAACCGTGTGGCATGGTGCAGATCTGCACTGGATCGCTTTGACAATGAATCGTCTCATTTGGTGTACATCATTACAGGTAATGAAACGTCGGTATACTACTATGATCCCAAAAGAAAGCAACAGACGGCAGTTTGAGTCTTTGAGAACGAGTCCGCTCCACAAAAGTGAAAAACGCCGAAACAGAAGATGGTCGCCACATTATTTGAAATTACTGGACATGTTTTCACTGTAGCACTGGAGGATCGTCGCCCTGTTAACGCTGAATGGTACCCTACAGTTTGTTTGCCTCAAGTTCTCCAAAATGTTCGCGGAAAACATCCAAGAGGAAGGATCATTTTACATCAAGATAACCCTCGGGCGCACATACTGCTGCTCGAACGACTGAGTATTTGAATGCCCAAAACATTGAAATAATGGGTCATTCGCCGTATAGTCCAGACCTAGCACCTAATGATTTCTTTTTATTTCCGTGTGTAAAGAATAAGTTACGGGGTTTACGTTTTAAATTGGCCGAAGAAGCGGTTGACGCATTTAAATATGAAATAAATAACCTAACGCTGGAAAATTGGAGAAAATGTTTTGAAGATTGGTTTTCACGGATGCAAAAATGCATTGACTGTGGAGGGGAGTACTTTGAAAAATTATAAATAAATATGTTTTGTCAATAAATTGAGTATTACTTTACTAGGCTTAGCAGAAAGAGAACAACCCTCTTATTGAGCATTACGTTTTGTCCGCTTTTTATGGTAGTATTTTAAAATGTGATAAGCTGATTAATCACCTGTCATGAACACTTTATATTAAAATTGCGGTTATCGTAACTACAAGCAATTGGGTGTGCAGGTACCATACATAAATTAGCTAATTAGTGAGTAATAAAGAGGAGGGTGTGTTTTCGTAACAACCGCATAATTATGTCGTAGAGCAAACGCTGCTTAACGAAAGCAATTAAATTACACCGTTATGGAGGTTTTGATTCCAGTTGAAACCGTACAAAATCCACAGACCTATATAATTTCATACCCCGCAAAATATTCAAGGTTTACGTTTATGAAAGTTCCCTTACATTAATTTAATCCACAATTAAAAAGTGCAATGTCAGGGTGAAAGTGATGTTTGTTTGTACATCTTCAAGTCTTGTTCCATCATTAAAGCCATTTGCCTGCCAACGCAAAGCTTTTACATTTGCTATCGTGACTACTTTCATTGTATTTAAATACTTTCTATTTTAAATCGTTGTTTGGATGTAGCATGAATAATTAAACGTTTCGCATGCGACAAGTTTTTCGGTGCGTTTTATTACATTAGCTTGATGCACATAAACATGACAAAGTAGGCAATCCAACAGAATATGAAATGCGATACCGAATTAATTACACGCCGACTCACGTCACAGAACTGTAATAAAATGTGTTCGCTGGCATACATTTCCGCTGCATATATGAAAATATTTCGATGCATGCAGACTGGTTGATGAAAATCATGTAAAGTTGCATTTTCCTTACACAATTACCGATTTGCAAAGCTTCCATATCGATAAATTATTAAACTCTAAAAAGCCGAATCCACTTCGAGAGCTTTTTCATCAATAAGCTGAAAATAGTTAACAATGGCGTTTTTAGCCCAGTCCCTGTTACATCGAAATTGTTAGCAGAAGTTTCGGTTATTTAGAGTTCGCCGTAGGCGCTCAATGTGACGACCAAATGGAGCTTTTTATTTTCTCCCAAAATAATCCTTTTTGGTAATATTTTGGACGTATGTTCCAAAGTCAGCTGTGCTTGTTGAAAAAACTACAAAACGGTCAGGTAACTGTAATAGGAAAAAATTCATTATGTGGAACATCAAAGGCGGAACAGAGAGCACTGGTAAAAATACAAAAGACAACCAAACAAGCCTGGGAAACAAAGGCACCCTAAAAAATATCAGTCAGAAGTCAGTATTTTTCATCTCAATTCCCAAACAATACAATTAAATATGTAATGCTTAAAAATTGTCGTAGTTATAATTTAACTGCAAATAACGGAAAATTATTTAAAAAAAACATGGTGTAGGCTTGCATTTTCTCAGTGGATCAATATTTACTTATTATCAGCTGGATTTTTTTTTGTTTATTTCAGTTTTCATAAAATATTATGAGCTTCAATGTATACATAAATGTTTTGCCACAGTTCTACAATAGCCCAATTAATACTAATGTACTATAAAATATAATACAGTCAAAAAATAACTGCCAAGATTTTTATTTTTCGTTCTTTACTTTAATTAATCAAATAATTGAACATCTAAAGTTTTATGAAAAACAAATATTGTAGCACTCTGGTTATATTATTTGTGTTCAGGGAGAAATTTATTTTTTGGTAACGGGCAGCTTCTACGAATTTGCAAAATGTGGTTCTAAGTCACGCATGAGTTCAAACTTTATTGGAAATATTAGCTCCTGCATTACATCGTGAAAAATTCACCATCTTTAAATAAGCAGCTGAACTGCTCTGAATAAATATATAAACTTAAACAACTATTTTAATACTGCGAAAAAACTATTTTTAAGAACGGCAAAAGTCATTTTTTGAGAACGAACAGCTTCTACTGATTCGCAAAAACTTAAGCTCAAACTTTATTGGAAATATAACCTACTGCATTATATCGTGAAAAAATTCACCATCCTTAAATAAGCAGCTGAACCTCTCTGAATAAATGTATAAACGTAAAGACTATTTTAATACTGCGAAAAAATTATTTTTAAGAACGGAAATATATAGTACTACGAAAAAAATATTTTTGCGAAAAGATTCTACTCGTTCAGAGGAAGTAGCTTTGGTCACAAACGGACTATAGGTGTGATACACGCCTCAATCGCGAAATATCTCAGCTTATTCACTAAAATCGCTGAAAATAGCAAGATCTTGCTTATAATTGGTTATCAAGTGATATTCCAAACGCTCATTCTACACTCCATAGCCATGCGTTTGAAACGTTACAATATTTTGTGGCTCAATTAGATCCAAATCTGAAGAGTATGTCTTTTATTTTGAACGTCATTATTACAAAAATTACTATCAAGGCCCATTGTTTGATTCAAAATCTGATATCTATATTTCTGTAAAATAAAAGATATTTTAAATATCACTGCTTCCATTATACGTTGGTAAATCTTTTCAGGATACATTTAAAATTATCTACTTCGTTACTATTTTTGGTGGCAGCGCTACTATCCAAAACATATACGTATGTAACTATATGTGCGGTGTATTTGTTTATAAGTTGATCTTTTGTTTTCTTTTGGGTGAGTAGACTATATGGCCAAGCTACGTGTACGTATATGTTTTGCGTGACATAAAGGAGTTATACTTTTTCAATATTTAATACGATTTTTCTGGCATTTATTTTTTACACAAATTTTGCTAATGTTATCATTACATCGTAAATTCATAGCTTAATGTAATATCAATTTACACATCTTGTATCGTCGTTTTATTGTCCATAAGAGAGAGTGCAAAAAAAATAACATTTTCTAAATCTCCGTTAGGGAAAGTTTTATGGTAGTATAGTTGGTATCAATTGGAAGTGACAAGATAGATGTACTAAAACAATAAATAATAATTAGTTATAGAAATACAACCAATAGCAAGAATAATAAGCTCAGGTATACAGAATATATTTCGAGAGTACTGGATAATTATAGGTTATATTATAATCAAAGAAACGCATACGAAATACAGATAGTAAAACGACTGTGATAACCTTGGTTCCATAAAAATGATGAATACCTGAAGATAATTACGGAATTTTTAATAACCACAATCTTTATAATATTGTCTAATTAATACTGCCTAATACAGCCTTTTCTCTTAAATATGTATTTCTGTTGGGAAAATCTGAAATTATTGTAATTTGTAAAAATAATGAAGGGTGACTAAAATCGTACCACGACTGTTCTTAAAAAATTTGTAATTTATTTTTGTAGCTGTTAGAACAGACAGTTTCAATTGCAGTAGTTTAAAGCTGATAGATCTAGTCAAGCAAACAGTCTGTGACTTATGACCAACCACAATCAATTTTCAATCTATTAGTATTATTTTAGCCAATAATAACTGGCAAATCTGAGGATTAGTAACTTATAAATAAATTTTTCCAAAAAGTATCGTCAACTAAATGTTATGAAGATCTCAAACCGACCTGGCAATCGAAAATTAATCAAAACTTTGTACGCTAGAAAGCGAACTGCGGCCAATGTAAAAGACAATACCTATAGTACACGACAAAATAAATTGGTAACCAAGTCTTGGTATTGTTCTTATTATCAGAAAATTAAATAAATCTTGACATTAGGGTTGTGCGCATTATGCTCTTAAAGTTGGTAGTTTGTAAAAAAGTGAAAAATTGCACTAAATTGCGTCTGCGTATGGCATAAGTACAGTTTGACTGTACTGTATTTTTTACATTATTTAAACAAGTTTTTACCATCCGTTCCTATGATGGTTTTGATAAGTTTTCATTTGATTTTGATGTAACAGAAACAGACAATCAATTACCTTTATTCTAGGTAAGATAAGGAAAGGAATATCACGGATTGGCTACAAAAAAGACTGCAGTAGGTTTGGAACTCTCAGGTCGGTTCAGTGTTTAGTAACTCAGTAACTGAAATTTACGAATTACCATCACATGATGACGTTATTCAAATTTTTTTGATGTTAGAGGGCTTGCAATGCCCAAAATTTTATAGTGAAAGATTTTTTTAAATTAACTTAATCCAACCGCATCCATTTAAAATAATTGGGCATGGTAAAACCAAGATAATAAAATCAAATTACTACTATTGGTGTGTAATTTCGATTCGCGCTATTAATATAATGTAACAGTCCTTTTCTACAATAACAATTCGATCTTATACTTGTTTTTACTCATGTTTATACTTTAAATTTTTTGTATGCTTCGGTAAGAATCTTGAAAACGAGGTTATTAGCGAGAAATTGCGAGGTACATCCTAATAAACTTCTTTTATGACGCTAAACATAATCGAGGCCCCGTTATACGTAGTTAAAAAAGCAAATTAGGTATTCTGAATGACCGGAGCTGGTTAAAATTGCAATCGTATTTCCTTATTCTTTGCTTACAGAGCACGGCTACGTGCTCACCTACTTCCTCGGATACTGTTAAACTTTTTCTCTGGGGAACATTTCGTTCTGATAGACTAACAAAGTAATACAATTTCGCAGTAGTGAACTACTTACAGCAGTAGATCCCATTTTAATTACTTACTTATCCACGTAACATTCGTTATCAAGCAATTTGTGGCTACAATGCTTAACAAATGCGATTTTATTCGTGCGTAAGAGACAGGCCAAGAGTTCTTAGGATAGAAAGGGGAGTCTAGCAGCTTAGAGAAATTTAAAGATTTAATATACATTCGAATTTACAGATTTTAACATTTTAAAGATACATCCAGCCCATTATATAGCCATCTGAGTAATAAAAACTGAATCTTAAATATAGTTGCAACAAGGGTATGAAAGTATGAACATTTAAGAGATTTTCAAGAATATACCACCCCCATATAATACTTCCGGTATACCTATTCTCATTAAAATTAGAAAAATACTCTGTATAAAAATTCCGTACAACAGCGATGTTTAAAAACTGCTAATGGATAGAAAAAACATATATAACGTGTGCAGTGGTAGCTAAATTGACATTGTGCTGCAACCCGCCACACACAATTCCACAATCTGGTTGGCAAAAGTCAAATCTTAATTCCAAAAACTTTATCTGAAATTTCGTTCGGATTCCGCACTGAGGAGAATCACGTGGGAAAAGAGAGGCCGGCATCCAGCAGTAGGACGAAAAGACGGTTAACTACGATATAATTTGTACTTGCGAACATTGTTCCAAAAAACTTTCTGTTTCAAATTTTATCAAAATCGTAACATTTTTAATTAAATTAAGTAAATTAACTAACATATCTATTTAAATAATTAAAAGCATTTTCAATGGTTACGCTACATTGAAAATGCTAAAAATATAGTGTAAAATTATGTTATAT
>JABXWE010067375.1:0-10183 GCA_014611495.1 Limonius californicus
CACAACTTGAAGCATTTTCTCTATAAGCAATTTTACGAACCCTCCCTACTCCTCTGAGCAAGCCGCTGGCCTTTACCATCTTTTTTTGTTTGCGGGTCCAAGAAAAGCGCGTTTGGCCGTACCGAAAATTTCTTAGCATGCCAACGTGCGATTTTCTTTGTCCCATAATTCTCGTAGTGAGAATTGGCCCGTAACAGCATTTACAGCTTATCAGTTTATTACCAAAAAAACGTTACAACGACCGCAATTAAATTGTTTATTATACCTCAGAACAACTGGAAATAATTGCAACGATACTAACACTTGATCGTCTTTAGGAATAAATAACTAAGTATTGGTACTCTTGCAATGATTTTAGGTTTCCTACAGTATATCAAAAAATCTAATCCCGGTTGCCTGTGGACATTAATGACATTGCAATGCAACAAATAATTTGAAGAACTAATTAAAGAAATGTCTTTGATAAGCTTTGATAATGCTACCTGCAATGGTTAGCAAAACGTCAGCATCAATCAATTCTACGAAGACGCCGCCTAAGCCCAACGAGATGACTTTATTAGGCAGAAACCGCAGAAGTTTATACTTTCACACAGGTCGTTATTGCTCGAAAGGCAACGGCGTCATGTTCTTAGTGATCGCTCCTTGTACAATAGAAACTTATCAAGTCCAAACTACACCAAAATATTGGAGACATTTGCAAATTTGTAACAAAAATAACAAAAATGATAGTAATAGTTACAATAAATGTAGTATTTATGTAGAAAACCTAAATGTTTACAGATATTCAAATTGATTTCTTCAATGCTATTACTGTCCTAATAAAAAAGTAACATTTTCGGACCACCTACGAAAATTAATTATTCATACCAGAACAAACCACAACAAGCAAACAATTATCAGAACATGCAACAATTTTGGTCTTTACGAATTCATATTTTTCCTAATCGAAAATGCAAAGTTGATTTTAATTTTTATGAGTAACGATTCCTAAGAAATGTAATTCATTACGTATTCATCGCGGAAGGTTTACGTAAATATACATTATTTATTTTTACTTCGTGTTATACGTATAGATTAAGGTGCAGCAGAAGGAAACAGTTGAGGATTAATTTGAATGTGTTTTGGTAGCTAAAAGTATACAGAGTGTTAATAAATACGTGTTACAAATTTATAGGGTATGTAGGCGATTCAAAATAGACTAACTTTTAATAAGAATCTCATATCCGGAAACGTACCGTTTTCGAGCTAGAAATTGTTATAACAGTATATATTTACCTAAATGTTGAGAACATTTTTATCAGTAATACTAGTATGTTACTAATGTTTTGTGAGAATAGATTATGTATTGTCAGAATTGTTGGAAGAAGTACTATTACGGATCGTCAACAGATATGGTTACAGCATGTGGTGCGCCAGCACACGTTTCGCTTACCGTCCGAAACTACATCAACCACGTATTCGGTAACAGATGGATTGACCGAGACCGTGCTCCCCGGACCTACCCCCTAGATTTTGTATGGGGCTATATAAAGAGTCTGATTTACGAGCTCCCTATTGAAAATCTACTAGCACTAATATAGGATGCTTTCAAAATTACGTATTGCAAATAATCATTAAAAATACGGAGCCACGTTGTTGTAAAGAATAATCGTAGACAACATTAGGTCGACCGCTAATTGATAAAATACAGAGAATCTATTTTTTATAATCAGTTGTGATCTTCAGTAGCTATATCAGTGAATATATTCAACTGTTGCCATGTTGTTGTAGAGAATAATCGTAGACAACATTAGGTCGATCGATAATTGATAAAAAGCAGAGAATCTATTTCTGACAATCAGTTGGATTCAGTAGCTATATCAGTGAATATATTCAACTGTTGTCATGTTGTTGTAAAGAATAATCGTAGACAACATTAGGTCGATCGCTAATTGATAAAATACAGAGAATCTATTTTTTACAATCAGTTGTGATCTTCAGTAGCTATATCAGTGAATATATTCAACTGTTGCCATGTTGTTGTAGAGAATAATCGTAGACAACATTAGATCGATCGATAATTGATAAAAAGTAGAGAATCTATTTCTGACAATCAGTTGGATTCAGTAGCTATATCAGTGAATATATTCAACTGTTGCCATGTTGTTGTAAAGAATAATCGTAGACAACATTAGGTCGATCGATAATTGATAAAAAGCAGAGAATCTATTTCTGACAATCAGTTGGATTCAGTAGCTATATCAGTGAATATATTCAACTGTTGTCATGTTGTTGTAAAGAATAATCGTAGACAACATTAGGTCGATCGCTAATTGATAAAATACAGAGAATCTATTTTTTACAATCAGTTGTGATCTTCAGTAGCTATATCAGTGAATATATTCAACTGTTGCCATGTTGTTGTAGAGAATAATCGTAGACAACATTAGATCGATCGATAATTGATAAAAAGTAGAGAATCTATTTCTGACAATCAGTTGGATTCAGTAGCTATATCAGTGAATATATTCAACTGTTGCCATGTTGTTGTAAAGAATAATCGTAGACAACATTAGGTCGATCGATAATTGATAAAAAGCAGAGAATCTATTTCTGACAATCAGTTGGATTCAGTAGCTATATCAGTGAATATATTCAACTGTTGTCATGTTGTTGTAAAGAATAATCGTAGACAACATTAGGTCGATCGCTAATTGATAAAATACAGAGAATCTATTTTTTACAATCAGTTGTGATCTTCAGTAGCTATATCAGTGAATATATTCAACTGTTGCCATGTTGTTGTAGAGAATAATCGTAGACAACATTAGATCGATCGATAATTGATAAAAAGTAGAGAATCTATTTCTGACAATCAGTTGGATTCAGTAGCTATATCAGTGAATATATTCAACTGTTGTCATGTTGTTGTAAAGAATAATCGTAGACAACATTAGGTCCATCGATAATTGATAAAACACACAGAATCCATTTCTGACAATCAGTTGGGATCTTCAGTAGCTTTATCAGCGAATATATTCAACTGTTGTCATGTTGTAAAAAATTATCGTAGAAAACATTTAGGTCATGGCATGATTTGTATGCAAATGAGCACAACTAATATACGGAGATTTAAAAATAACGCATTGCAAGTAATCGGTAAAATACAGAGAATCTATTTCTTCCAATTAGTTGGGATCTTCAGTAGCTGTATCAGTGAATATATTCAACTGTTGACATGTTGTTGTAAAGAATAATCGTAGAGAACATTAGGTCGATCGATATTGATAAAATACAGAGAATCTATTTTTTACAATCAGTTGTGATCTTCAGTAGCTATATCAGTGAATATACTCAACTGTTGTCATGTTGTTATAAAGAATAATCGTAGACAACATTACGTCGATCGATAATTGATAAAAAACAGAGAATCTATTTCTGACAATCAGTTGGAATCTTCAGTAGTTATATCAGTGAATATATTCAACTGTTGTCGTGTTCTAAAGAATAATCGTAGACAACATTAGGTCCATCGATAATTGATAAAACACATAGAATCTATTTCTGACAATCAGTTGGGATCTTCAGTAGCTATATCAGTGAATATATTCAACTGTTGTCATGTTGTAAAGAATAATCGTAGACAACATTTAGGTCATAGCATGATTTGTATGCAAATGAGCCCAACTAATACGGGGAGATTTAAAAATAATGCGTTGCAAGTAATCGGTAAAATACAGAGAATCTATTTCTTCCACTTACTTGGGATCTTCAGTAGCTGTATCAGTGAATATATTCAACTGTTGACATGTTGTTATAAAGAATAATCGTAGACAACATTTGGTCGATCGATAATTGATAAAAAACAGAGAATCTATTTCTGACAATCAGTTGGAATCTTCAGTAGTTATATCAGTGAATATATTCAACTGTTGTCGTGTTCTAAAGAATAATCGTAGACAACATTAGGTCCATCGATAATTGATAAAACACATAGAATCTATTTCTGACAATCAGTTGGGATCTTCAGTAGCTATATCAGTGAATATATTCAACTGTTGTCATGTTGTAAAGAATAATCGTAGACAACATTTAGGTCATAGCATGATTTGTATGCAAATGAGCCCAACTAATACAGGGAGATTTAAAAATAATGCGTTGCAAGTAATCGGTAAAATACAGAGAATCTATTTCTTCCAATTACTTGGGATCTTCAGTAGCTGTATCAGTGAATATATTCAACTGTTGACATGTTGTTGTAAAGAATAATCATAGACAACATTAGGTCGATCGATAATTGATAAAAGCAGAGAATCTATTTCTGACAATCAGTTGGAATCTTCAGTAGCTATATCAGTGAATATATTAAATTGTTGTCATGTTGTAAAGAATAACCGTAGACAACATTAGGTCGATCGATAATTGATAAAACACATAGAATCTATTTCTGACAATCAGTTGGGATCTTCAGTAGCTATATCAGTGAATATATTCAACTCTTGTCATGTTGTAAAGAATAATCGTAGACAACATTTAGGTCATAGCATGATTTGTATGCAAATGAGCCCAACTAATACAGGGAGATTTAAAAATAATGCATTGCAAGTAATCGGTAAAATACAGAGAATCTATTTCTGACAATTTATTGTGATTTTCAGTAGCTAAGCTGTCAATACTGTCACCGTGATTTGTCTGTTTACTCCTTGTCTTATAAAAGCGATTTAATCAATATTAAAAACAATGTTCTTCTTGCGTATTTCACATTTCAAAATACATTTAAGTTGTTTTCCTGACATCTTAAACATATAGTAAGATTCTCTTAAGTATTTCAATTTATAATATTTTCATACACTGATCTGATTGGTGTTTACAGAGTTAAAACTTTGAACGCAGCTAAATATCCTATACAGAGTTTACCAGGTTTACTGAACTATAGGAAAATATATGAGATGTTTGGTTTTGCAGATTTTACATTTGTAGAATACTTTGCGAAAGAATTTAACCAGTACTCTTATTACTAGGTATTATTTTTCCTTTAAATTAATAAAAAGTTAATTTTCATAGGAAACTAATATAGAGTAGTTTTTTTTGCACATTTTTAGATTTTTGCTTTTTGCTTCTTCAAGCGAGAAGAAGAAGAAGAAGAAGTAGTTCATAGTTCATAAGTTCATACTTATTTGATTAAACCGTACCAATAATATTCAGTAATAATTTCTAATATTAATTATAATTTTTGCAATTTAGAAGGTTAGAAGTGGTGTAGGACAGGGCTAATAAGATAGTTTGTGCTATGCTCACTGCGAGTTACCGTGTTGTGGGTAACTGTGCCTGACTGGTGTAAGTGGGTGAGTGGATGTGTAGAGCCTAGTTATTTCTCTAGTGCGGTGACAAAATGAGAAGTACCATTAATTTGATTCTCAACAGCAAATGGAGACCCGGACTCAGTATCGACCACAAAAGAAATCAGAGACATTTCTAGTCACAAGGGCGATTCCAACTGGGAAGCCTTTAGACAGCTACATGCAGAGTCTGACGCTCATACTACTGAGCCATCCCAGCCCCTAAATAGTACGGCTGTATGGCTTCTATTTTTAGTCAGTTTATTCTGAAAACACAAACTGTGGCAAAAAATACAGTATCTCGTGTAACTGACCTACAGCTTAGAAAACCAGAGAAACCCTGTACATTACATAATTTTTACATTAAGCACATCATGAATAATAGATAGCGCATAGGTTCATTGTGACAAACCTGTAAGATTTCTTGTTTCTAAAATAAATATATTTATATGTGTAGTCTGGCGATTGCATTAACATTAACCTTAATGAAATCACCATTTCTCAGTATATAATTATGCAATCTTTATTGCTATTTATTGTAATAAGTTTTTGTTGGGGGTTTCCCGAATCCAAATGGATTGTAAAAGTTTATTTATTTTATTAATATAATATTGTGACATACCCTTTTCCAATTTCATATGAAGTAACCGAAACGTGTTACACATTTTTCTCTGCCATTTTTTACTAATCCGATTATTAGTTATTAACAATATGTGTTGATATTTACTGTTTAATTTACTTATGGTATGCATTATTTAGCTAATTAAAAAAGATTGCATTAGCGTTCTTCATTAAATATTTGGCTTTGGTTAAATACTTCCCTTTGTGCAAGTATAATTTTGCTATCGGGTGTAACATCTAATTAATTTTTTCTACAAACGTCAGTAAAAGTTTAATTTTTAACGCATGCTGTCAGTGTCTAAAATGTGATTTTATGGCACTGGTAAGTAATTACTTTTAGCACTAGTGTTAAAGTAAATGACGTGATTTACTATTAATACTGGTGCGATATTATAAAAAAATTAAGAAATTTTAAATCAAAGGAATATTCATTTACTTAATTAAATATACAGTCAGAGAAACTGCACTTAGAATAAGTAATCTGAGGTGGATAGTGTTTTACTTCCAAATAAAAAATTTTCTTCGGCGCTGTCACGAAATTTGAGTTATTCGTCAACAAACCTTACCTTAGCAACAATATACTTCACGAATAATTGGGTTTCAAAACGATATTTTATACATTTAATAACGCAAGAAATGCATTGATTTGTACTTTTAATGGTGTTTGTAGAAAAAATAGTGTATCATATATGTGTTAAAAGTGATTTTATTTTGTTCGAAGGGACTTCGCTTCTCACAAAATAAAATGTCACTTTTAGCACTTATATCATAAATAACTATTATATACAGGGTGTATCAGGACTTCAAAACTTTATGGGCATATAGAACTCATGAAAATAATCCAAAAAGCCTCGATATACTCAGGCTGAAGTATGTACCTATACCGGAGTCTATGGGCTTTCAAAATCTCCAAAAACTTTCGTTTTTCTAGAATATCTATACAGCTAATAAGGCTATTATCACCATATTTGGTACAGAATCACAGGCAAGTAAGACATTAATCGGCGGCCGTGGGCTAGAGGTTAGCGCGTTAGACTTCTACGCCGAAGGTCCTGGGTTCAATGACCAGTACCGGAATATCGGATTTTTAACGGCCGTTCTCCGTCGCAAGGCAATGGCAAACCGGCGAGGTATTCTGTCTAGTAAATCTTCTCTGGAGTAGAAGTATTTACACATCCCATGGTTCGGAGCCCACATTAAGTTGTAGGTCCTCTATGTATGTGGCACTCTAAACGCGCAACACAGGCATAGGAGAAAAGACCGCTACGTCTCGTAAGAGATAAAGCACTCTAAGAAGAGAGAGAAGACTTTAACGTGCGTCAAATTAAAAAAATTCAAACCCCCTAGAAGGGTTTTTTCTAAACGGGTGGAAGCAGTTTTCACCCCCACTGTTTTATGCATAGCCCAATTTTAATTTAATACAACAATTTGTTGTAGACATTTTTTGCCTGTTATAATTTTTTTGGTGGGCAGGGCAGGTATTGTTGTTGATGTACTGTTGTGTTTTTTTTACTTCCACCACGGTTGCATTTGGAAAATAATCTGGACAACAAGTCGTAACACTGTTACTGAAAGAGGTTCTTTATAATAATATGCGTTTCATGCATGATGGTGCTCCAGTTCATTTTCCATTGATAGAGAAAAATCATTTGAATAATGTTTTCGGGCGAAGATGGAATGGACGAGGAAGACCAACAGCTTGGCCACTTAGGTCACCAGACTTAAATGTATTGGAGTTGTACTTATGGAGTCACCTCAATAGTCGTGTGAATGCATCATCTGTTGATGACTTAAATATTTTACAACACATCATTGTAGTGTAATTAGAAATATAACAGGGATTTAAAAGAGCACGTCATTCCAGAAGACTAAAGGCTTGTTGAAATACTGACGGTGGCCATTTTGAGCATTTAGTATTATTTTTGTAGGACTTTTTCTTTAATTTTGTAATTGTTGGTTCAATCTGTTAATTAAAGTTTTGAATCTCATGCAATTAATTACTTTTAAAAAAGGTATTTGAAGCTAACTAGACTTATTATTAAAAATTCCTACAGTGCATTTCGAAATAAAACATGGATTAATTACATTTTTTACATTTTACCTGAAAACTAGTGATCCTACGAAAAAAATTAAAGACACAAAAAATGTGTGTAACAAATTTTTCTATTATATACAGTTAATTACACAAAAATTGGGTTACATTCAACAACTTTTAGAGGGTAAAAACCACCCCCAACTCCTTAGAAAACGCCCTTTTAGTGAGTTCGTGTTTTTCAATATAAGATCTTACTTGTTTGTAATTCTGTACTAAATTTGGTAATAATAGCTTTGTTAGTTATAGAGATGTTCAAGAAAAACTATTATTTGTTGGAGACTTGGAAGACCTATAGCTCTTCTATGTGCCCTTAAAGTTTGGGGTTTTATTTACAAACATAATTGTTTGTCTATTAAAAGTGTTTGTGTTTTGCCAATGGTGTACTACTTCCCTTTTATGTAAGTATATAATTTGTATGCAGTAAAATATCCAATTAATTTTATAAATAAGAAACTAAGTGATAACTAGGGCAATTAGGAACTTATACCTTCCTCTATCAACATTTCGCACCTCCACAGCCATGTTTCAGTAATGAAGGCAGTTCGCTTAATTAGTGGAAGCGTTTTTTTACAAGCAAGCCGTAATTACAGTAATCTTATAAGGTATGCGTGCAGTAAACTTCGCATTACAGATTAAATTCCTAAGTAGCTGTATATAACTGGTTGAAAACCACTTATAATTAAATAAAAGCAGATCAAACCTGGATCATCGTCGCTGTTGTATGGGTCGAAATCATTAAGATAATCGTAATCGGCTAAATTGGTATATTGTCTATTCACAAACTGATAGGAATAAGATTTTTTCTTATCGCGTTTTGCTGTACTGACGCTTAGTAAACACACCACTATCCACAAACACATCGCACAATCATTTATATATAATTTTTTCATTGTTTTGGATTTTTTTGGCTATAAATTGTATTGAAATGGTTCACATTATACACAAACAAATCATTTTAAAATATCTCTGAACTGAAGCACACCAGCGGTTCGTTATCGGAACACGTTCATATTCTACAGATTTAAACCAATATGGCTTTTTCATGTTATTTTGTTAAAGGATATTGTTTTGAAAGCGGCAACGCTCTTGCGTTATACATAATAATAAGCAACCGTTGGATATCGCAAATACTGAACGAACGTTTTAGGGAAAAAGTGGTTCGCTACTGAACTGTACGCGATATAACTACGTTGATCAAATTCAGACAGTTTCTTTAATACTTTCGATTCTTATATAATGTAATTATTTACCGCTTGTTACGGATATATAACACATTGTGGTGGTTCCAATAAGTATTTGCGTACATAAATACGCAATTAGCGCGCGTTAAATTTAAATCAATTTGAATATGAAATTAATACATGTAATATAAGAAACATTACAACCCTAATTTGACAAATTACATTCTTGAAGTATTTTTAAAGAATATCGATTATATATGCCTTAGGCAAAGCTTAATTAATAATTAGAAATATATATTCTTTAAATTTTCAACTCGTATTCATAAACCGTGAACAACCTTTAAAAATCACATTAATCTCTCCTAATTTGCTTAATCGCGTTTATAGAATCGTTGCTAAATTTGTTGCAAGATCGCGCCAAACTTTCAGTTACATACACATTTGCTTTATGAAAAGTTTTCCTTAAATTACTTCCTAAAATATGCACAACTAAAATTAAATTAGTTGCGATGGAAGTTCTAAGCCAAAATGGTTTACGTTATTGTTGTGAATGGTTTTTAATCAGAAGATTATTAACTCCAAGGAACACTAATCATGCCCGCAATAATTTATTCAGAAAATATTTATGCACTGGACTTTAAAATATTACTGATATCTATTTTTTTAATTATATACCATTGGATTAAATCCACGTCACACCACAGCGCTTAAAAGCCTCATATATTATGCAAGCAGTCAGTTGAGCTGAGTCTTGTCTAGTATATGTATAAAAGACCCCATCGCGATATCTATTCGTTTGTCAGTGTCTGAATTTGTTTAAATAAATGCAACAGTGCACGTATATTGTAATATTAATAATTCATTCTATCTTCCTAAATCAGCACTTTAAGGGTTTCTAGATCA
Organism: Limonius californicus; assembly: GCA_014611495.1. Classification (NCBI taxonomy): domain Eukaryota; kingdom Metazoa; phylum Arthropoda; class Insecta; order Coleoptera; family Elateridae; genus Limonius; species Limonius californicus. The sequence continues at coordinate 10,119 of JABXWE010067375.1, forward strand.
TCCCTATTCTACCGGAAAATATTACATAAATCTAATCATCATTTTTAGATTTTTTTTTTTTTTTT
>JABXWE010067380.1:0-14065 GCA_014611495.1 Limonius californicus
TCATATCTGCTACCGTATTGCTATCATATCAGCTACCGTTTGCTACCGTATTTGCTAACGTATCTGCTACCGTATTTGCTACCATATTTGCTACCGTATTTGCTACCGTATTTGCTTCCGTTTTGCTACTGTATTTACTACTGTCCAAATTGAATGTTATTGCACTATACCTGTTTATGTAAGACCCTGTATTGTTTAATTTATCCAATATATGTATTAAACCATTCTTGCTTTAATTATTCTACGACGTAGTACAATATAGTCTCTAGGCCGATCCCGAGACTACAGGTAAATAAAACAGACCCCTGGATACCGACGTCTTCAACTGCAGTTACCCAGGTCTTCGTTATCCATCCCAGGACTACGAAGCTGTTCCGGAAGAGTAAACTTCGTAACAAATCTGGCGCCCGAGGCAATCTCCGCAATTGCACGTAATAAGCAGACGTGCAATTGACCCCGTTAAGCCGAGTATAAGTAAAGAGCGTCACATTACATAAGCAAATGAAGTGTGAACATCGAGTCAAACAGTAGTAAAATTATTGGGTGTGGTGAAGAAAAATCCTAGAAGGAAAACACATAAATGGGGTGGTACAGACCAACCAATCAAGAAGGGAGAACATTAATCTTCCAGGAAAATATAATTGGAACAATCAAAGCTAAACGAATACAAAAGATGGGGGGGCATGTGAAACTGATGGGAGAGGAGCCAATGCCAATAAGTGTTAGAGAACCAATTGAGAGGTGCACGCAGAAGCAGGTGATCAAGAACAAAGCAGAGAAAGGAAGTAAAGGAAAGAAATAGGAATGAAAAGAAAAAGCAACAGACAGGAAATATTGGCAGATGATAGCACAAAAATCCATGAGCCTTTAAGCCTTCTAGTTGATATACACGGATTTTTCTATTTTATATACATAATAGTTAGTGAGGGTCTATGTCACTTCGCCGAATGATCAGATCGCCGACTCCATATTTCGTTGTTCACGACGCCGATCGTGTTCATATCGCAGACTGCCTTGCAGTGATCACTACGCCGACTTTGTTCACATCGCAGACTAGTATGCAGTGATCATTACGCCGACAGTGTTCACAACGCAGACCGTGATAATAAACTCGATGCTGATCATAATCAAAACGCCGACTACCGACCGTGATCAGAACGCCGACCTTGTTCACAACGCAGACTGTATCGCCATGATCACTATGCCGACTATGATCACAACGCAGACTCACGTTAGTTAAACAATGCAGAGGTGCTACATAGAAGATATTATAACGGTGACCACATCGCCGACTGTGTTCATATCGCCGACCCATTTTACAAATTTCAACGGCCATGAATGTACGAGGCAATTCGCCTAGACTTTAACATACTTTCAATACTTGGCGTATTTTAACATTAATTAGCGTTCCATTTTCAAAATATTAGAATTGATAGCAGTAACAAAGTTCTCAGTTTCTTAAAAAATTACTTAAATTATTTTGTGGGGGCATATTTGATTTAATCCACAAAGAAACCAAAAACTTAGTAAACCACTTCGCCATAAAATTTCCACATTTTACAATGCCATACTTTCAGTATACCTAACTAGAAAATTTCATGTAAATTTTAGATTTCGAGTTATGTATGGCAATACATGTGTGGGGCATCAAAAAAGTGTTTTTTAAAAGATATCTATTGGTGGGTGGGTGTGTATGTGTGAGCGGCTCCCTTCTGTGTATTGCGAAAAATTCATTGACAAAATAAGCTTTTAAGAACAATCCGAAAACCTTTTATTGGTAGTGGAGATTTTCTAAATACCGAATAAGTTGTTTACACTTATGATTTTCATATAACGAAAGGAGACAACAGAAGTGCTGTTAATTCGAGCGCTCATTTTTTTGAAAATCATAAAACTCTTCTTTTTATTTTATTTTTTATTACGGAGTTTTTTTTCATTTTCTTTGCTTATTTAGAATATATAACCTTAAAACAGGTTTGTGTATTTATTTTATTATTTTCATTTGAAATAATAAACACTTTTGAATTCTATAAACCTAAACTTACCAAAGTCGAATACCCACGGAAAAATACCTAGAAAAGTACCTGTTTTTGTTTTGCTTTATTAGCAGATATCGGATTATATGCATTTTGCATGTTTCTTGTAGGCATGTAGATGAAGATTATTTGTATGTAAACTTACGATTTTCGTTTCATAGATCACAAATAAAAAAGTGCATATGTTTTCATATTTCCGCACGTTAGACAGTTTTTCACCAAAAATTAAAAAATAAATTGCAATTTAAATTAAAAAAAAATTAATTCATCTTGTAAAAAACAATGGTACTTTATTTCGTTTGTGATACATTTTTATTTATTAGGTGTATTGTGTTACATGTGTTATTAGGTTGTAAGCTATTCCTAATAGCAAAGTTTTTTTAAATAAAACGTATGCGGGCTTATACAGTGACTTTGAAACCTTTTTTATTAATTTGCTTTTTTTAAATGGTTTTTGGCATTAGTTTCAGCATGATTAATAACCATAAAATTGCGAAAAATATTTGTCATGTGACATCCATGACACTGCGAATATGTCACTTGAAAATTTAAAATGGCCTGGAATGCCCTTATTTATCAAAAAAATTAAAAATGTAATTAGGAAAAGTTATTTGTAATTAGATTCAGATTCTCACAAAGTTTGGCGAAACAATTTAAAAATTTTTTAGTTCTCGCTGAAGGAACGGCTCACTTACTAGTAGAAGCTAAAGAGGTTCATATGGACGGCACGTTTAAGACACGACCTCGTGTTCCTGCCAGTAGTCGGTTATTGACAGTGATGGTGGTACAGTATGGATATGTAAGTATTTTAACTAACTTAAACCCAACAACTTTTTTGTTTTTACATTTTCACACTATATATTAAAGGTTATTTGTTCTAATTTCTCTTTGAGGCTTTTTAATAGGTTTTATACTTTGACCAGTTTGATGGTCTAATTTTTACAAACAAATTTTATTACGCATACGAAAATAATCAGTTTTAAACCTTTTGAGAGTATAATGTTGATATTAAAATACTTTTAAAAACATAAAAGATATGAGTGGCCTGTGATGAGCGGATGTAGTATAAGTGTTGCTTTTTGTTTATTTTAGGCCTTTTCTTGCGCTTTTGCTTTAATGAGTGCAAAGCAGAAGCATAGCGCAGTGTTCGAAAAAATTAAAGAAATTGTTCCTCAATTTAAACCAAAACTAATAATAACTGACTTTGAAGCAGCTCTCATTCGAGCACTTCATAGAAGTTTTCCCGAGGCACAGAAAACAGGTTGCTTCTTTCATTATTGCCAGGTAACAATACATGTTTGTAAACTAAATAAAATTAGGATATAATTTATTTTTTTGGATAACTTTAAAATATTGATAATAAAACATTATGATTTTCAGGCTATTTTAAGAAAGGCGATGACGCTTCACATGCATGCATTGTTGAAAACCGAATTGCCAAAAGAGCTTTAAAAATGATAATGTGTTTAGCATTATTACCAGCCAATAAAATTGAGGAAGGAGTGATATATATTTTCAACATTTTGGAACAAAACAACCTTCATGAAGGATTTAACGTACTTTTAAAGTATTTTCTTGTAACTTGTAACTAATCAAAAAACTTTTCTAAAATTAGAATTACTTTAGATACCATCATAGACAATGGCTGGAAAGAGTAGGGACCGATTCATTTTCGGTTTACGGTAGAAGTCGTCGTACAAACAACGACTGCGAGTCATTCCATTTCGCTTTACAAAGGTTTTTAAGGGTACGAGGTCCAAACATTTGGGAGTTTACCGGTAATTAATAATTTTTTTTTATTTTGTCAAAAAGCAAGTTTTGACATTGTCCCTTTACTTTCAACAACTTTCAGTTGTTTGTCATGTTTCAGATAGTATTCAAAATATTTCATCTGTAACAATAAGAGAATTACAGTCGTTCGTAGATAAAGGTTTGCAAATTAGATCCCTTTCTAAGAGACGCTATAGATGGAATGATGGTCGAATTAGAATAGCTTCAGCAACTTTTGCCCATGATCAGGAAGTTGGAACTTTTTTGAGAGCAGTTTGCTATTCAGTTGAAGGGCTGTTTCAAAACCATATACGCGAAGAAGAAATGGAAGAAAATGAGGAACACTTGTTAGCACCATTAGAAGGGGAGCTCCTTCCGGAATTGCAAGTAAATGGTATGTTCATTTTTACAGTTTCTATTGTTTAATACCAAATTATTATCATGTATCTACAATTTTTTTTTTATTGTTTTAGAAGTTGGCATAAATGAAGGAGGAGAGGCGGACGAAGAACAGGCAGTGGCTGCTGCAGATCCACAACCAGTATGCATGATATGCCAGGATCAACCTCCGACGATAATTCTGATGCCATGTGGACATTTTGGACTGTGCCATCAGTGCAGCGAAGATTTACAGCGGCATAAAGCCGAAAACCGAATAAACGCCGAAGAAGGATATGCGGTTCACCACTCCGTATGTCCTTTGGATCGAAGAAATATAGAATCCTTCGTTAATGTTAATTACATTTAATATTTAACACATATTTCTAATTTTTAATAAATAAAAATGGTATAAACGCATTTCTTATTATTTGATTTAAATTTAAATATAGCCTGCAAGCTCTTCACTTCAACAGATATCTTTTAAAAAACACTTTTGTGTGTTTGTTGAAGCCCCACACATGTATTGCCATAAAAAACTCGAAATCTAAAATTTACATGAAATTTTCTAGTTAGGTATACTGAAAGTATGGCATTGTAAAATGTGGAAATTTTATGGCGAAGTGGTTTACTAAGTTTTTGGTTTCTTTGTGGATTAAATCAAATATGCCCCCACAAAATTATTTTAAGTATTTTTTTAAGAAACTGAGAACTTTGTTACTACTATCAATTCTAATATTTTGAAAATTGAGTGCTAATGTTAAAATACTCCAAGTATTGAAAGTATGTTAAAGTCTAGGCGAATTGCCTCGTACATTCATGGCCGTTGAAATTTGTAAATTGGGTCGGCGATATGAACACAGTCGGCAATGTGGTCACCGTTATAATATCTTCTATGTAGCAGCTCTGCATTGTTTTACTAACGTGAGTCTGGGTTGTGATCATAGTCGGCATAGCGATCATGGCGATACAGTCTGCGTTGTGAACAGGGTCGGCGTTCTGATCACGGTCGGTAGTCGGCGTTTTGATTATGATCAGCATCGAGTTTATTATCACGGTCTGCGTTGTGAACACTGTCGGCGTAATGATCACTGCATACTAGTCTGCGATGTGAACATAGTCGGCGTAGTGATCACTGCAAGGCAGTCTACGATATGAACACGATCGGCGTCGTGAACAATGAAATATGGAGTCGGCGATCTGATCATTCGGCGAAGTGATCAGGCCCCGTTAGTGAACCTAGAGAAAACGAAAATCATGGTTATAAATAAGAAACAAAGGGAAGAACAGGGAAACATGATACTATGTAAGCGAATACACTTAGAAGAGGCAACGATCTTTGACTACCCGGCGACCAAAGTTACAAATTAAAAGAACAGATAGAAAGAAATATCAAGAGAGTACGGATAGGGGATTCAAAGAACAAAGAGAAGAAATAGGAATAGAAGAAAACTGGAAGCAATTCAAAGAAACCGTCCTAGAGGCAGCAAACGAATGTTGCGAAATATCAAAAATAACAAATATAAATATAAAAAAAGCGGAATGGTGGACGGAAGATCTGAAATAAAAAATAAAAGAGAAAAAAGAAGCTTGGAAAACATACTTAAATAAAAAGCAGCCAGAAGACTACGAAAAATATAAGGAAAAAAGAAAGGAGGTAAAAAGAGAAGTAAAGAAAGCTAAAGAAGATTCATGGATAAAATTTGGACGGAAAATGACAAAGAATTATAAAGAACATCAAAAACTATTCTACGGTACACTAAAGCAACTTAGGAAGAAGAAAGAGTATAATATGGTAAATATAAAAGATAAACAGCGAAAAATAATTACAGATAAAAATGAAATAATGGAGAGATGGAAACAACACTTTAAGGAACTAACGGATAAAAATGTAAAAACAACAGAGGCAACAAATGATAGCAACAGCAGGCAAGAAATAAGGTAAGCAGAAGTAATAAAAAAGATAAGAATGGGCAAAGCTCCAGGCAAGAATGATATACAGTAGAACCTGTCTAAAGTGACCACCCAAGGGACTGGTACAAAATGGTCACTTTAAGCAGGTGGTCAGTTTACAGAAAATTAAATTCCTAGAAGCTCATTCGATTTTTCTGATACACCCGAAATAAAACGATTAACTTATAGATGGTGATACATATATCTACTAAATTACATAAACATGTTGACATAAATATGTACATACATATGTATGTACAGACGTAGGTGCTACTACTGCTACATCTCAGACAAATAAACTATTGTTTAAAAAAACTTACCAAAGTTCTTTGTTTACTACTTTTTAAACGTTTTTCACAAACTAATTCACTTATTTTTCTATTTGCTTGATAAATTAGAGTCAATATCTCCATTAAGAGAAGTTTATTACCTTAACCATTTTCAAGGGACAAGGTTTATTGGGCGTTCCGCGAATTGCTGGAATCTGATAAACTAACACTTCAAGATGAATGTTCATGGCCTCTTTAGCACTTTACTCGCAGAAAGTAAAATTAAAAACAGAATGATTTCTGACTGAAGGAACCTTTAAATAGGTATGCAAGGATTAACGTTCATAACATTCTAATCGTTAACTAAAGCTACCCCAGGAATGAATCGTTACAATCATTTTTAGAAAACTCCATCATTAGGATTGTAATGTTCTGTAGTGCTCGTTCATCTAGTTAGTGGGGTTGTTAAGGTTTTTCATTTTTATTTTGTTTACATAGTTACATAATTCAATAATCTTGTACAGACGTAAATAAATCTTGCTCTCCAATTTTGTCTTCTGATTCGAATATATTTGGTGCTCGGACCTTCAATAAGATCCAAGCCCCATAGTACCAATGATGTAAAATCCTGCATTTTAATTGTATTGAGGAATGCCAGGTTTCAACAAGAAAGAATTTCTTTAAGTGCTCTATTGTATGTATAGGATTTACAACTTAAAATGGTAAGCAGATGTTGCAGGTGGTTTATTGTATAGGTACTAATTGCAATATCCTACTTGGAATTTTGGAAAGGTAGTTGAGCTGGTCACATTAAGGAGATAGATTTTAAATGGATATATTTGTTGGTACCGGTCACTGGTCACAATAGGCGGGTGGTCACTATATAGGAAATAAGGTACATTAAAAAGATAGGATTTTGGCAGGGACCGGGAAAAACTGGTCACTTTAACCAGATGGTCATAATATAGAGGTGGTCACTTTTGCAGGTTCTACTGTATATTATTTGGGAAAAGAGGGAATAAAGAAACTACAACAAATATTTAATGACATAGCCAAAGGGAGAGTGACACCAAAAGACTGCAATGTTTTTTGGTAATCTTATTATTATTCCTTCGTTCCATTCTCTTTGGATTTTTTCTTCTTTCCATATGCTATTTAGTAAGTTATGCATCATTTCTTCCGTTGTTTCGTCGCCTTCTCTAATTAGCTCTGCTGGGATGTCATCTATACCTGCTGCTTTATGGTTTTTTTACCATTTTTATGGCATTTTTTATTACTTCTCTGGCGATCGCATCTTCATTTATTTTCATTTCTTCTCCTATTTGCTCCACTTCTTCCACTATTTCTTCTTGTATTGTTGTTTTCTTATATACTTCTTCGAAATGTTCGATCCATCTCTGCTCGGTTTCCATGTTTGTTCTAAGGGTTTTTCCATGATTATCTTTCACCCTTGTCTCGTTTATTATTTTCTTTCTTGTTATCTCGTTTGTTATGTCGTACAGCGTTTTCATGTCATTCTTTTGTGCTGCTTCTTCTGCTCTTCTCAACGTTTCTTCTCTGTGTTGTCTCTTATCATTTCTAGCACTTGTTTTCACCTGTTTATCTTTTTCTTTATATAGCTTTTCCTGTATTTCTTTTTCATTTTTGCTTGTCAATATTTGCTGTTTAATCTTTCTTCTTTCTTCTATTCTCTCCCGTGTCTGTTTTGACAGTCATACCTTGTATTTTGCTTTTTTGTATGCTAGTACCCTCTTTGCCGTATCCTTAAAAGTTGTTTTACACTTATTCCATATTTCTTCTACCCCTTCATTTCCTTTATTTTTCTTTGTATTGTTTTCTGACTTCTTCTTCTTTCAGCCACTGCACATTGTATTGTTCTCTTTTTGTCTTTTGTTCTCTATTTGCCCGTAGTTTTATTCTTATTTTAGCCCTGAATAGAGTATGATCTGTAGTCCCATCGGCCCCCCTCATTGCTCTTACATCACACAGCATGTTTTTCCATGTTCTTTCTATTGCTACGTGGTCTATTTGGTTCTGTATTTTACCTCCGGGTGAGGTCCAGGTTAGCTTGTGTAGGGTTTTATGTTTGAAAAGGCTACCTCCTATTATTAGGTTATTTCCTGCACAGAATTCTACGAATTATTCTCCATTTTCGTTGATAACACCTACTCATTCTTTTCCCATTGTAACTTCTCTTCCCTTGTTCTCACTTCCAATTTTTGCGTTCATATCTCCCATTAATATTTTTATATCTCTTTTATGTTGTTTGTTTATATCGTCAAAGGTAGTTGTTCATAAAATTCTTTTTTCTGTGTTTCTTCCTTTTCGTTGGTCGGTGCATATGCATTTACTATAGTTATATTGTAATAACTTGCTTTAAATCTGGCTGTTATAATTCTGTCTGATATGCCCATCCACTCCATAAGTGCATTTTTTGCTTCTGGTCGTAACATAAATGCTACTCCATTTTCGTGTCTTGCCTCCTCTTCAGTGCCTCCTGAATATATCATCTTTGTTCCATTTTCTGTTGTATACTCTCCGCATCCTTTCCATCTCGTCTCATTTATCCCTAATATCTCCACTTGATATCTTTCCATTTCTTTGTAGTTTTTCTTCACTTTCTGTATTTTCTTGAAGTTTCCTTAGTCTTATTTCCTTGCTTTCCGTTATCTTAGTTTCCGTCCGGTTTTTAGTTTTTGTTACTTTTTTGGCTTTTTTTTGTGTTGGTTTCCCGTGTTCGTAATGCTTCTTAGTCTTGTTTAAGGCATCTTCTTCTTTCGACGACATGTCGCTTGTGTTATCTTTTGTCTTTGTTTTAATAAAATCTTCCTTGTGTGGTACTAACAGGCTGTGCGTCCAGAATTTATTGTTTTTTGGGATTACTCCTTTGTGGGTTGTCCCTGTGGTAGAATTTTCACCTTCTTCATCTGTAGATCTTCCTCTTTTTTTGGCTTCTTTGTTTTATTTACTATCCACGTTGTCTTTCTCGTACTCTTCCTCTTCAATGTCTACTTCGATTTGTTCCATCAATTCTTCAGCCTTCCATTCCTCTCCATTTATAATTAGCTTGTCTTTAATAATAACTGCTTTCTCTATCATATGTGGAATTAGCTTTTTCCTTGTTTGTCCATATCTTCTTTTATCCATACTTCTGATACTTGTAGTTTGTTTAATTTTTTCAAAATTTCGTTTTTTTTTAATTTTTGTTGTTAGTCGTACTTTAATTGGCCTGTTTTCGTTTTCCTTTCGGCTGCCTATTCTGTTTATAGAGTCTATTTCATGTTCTAGTATTGTTACTTTGATCTTTCCTGCTATCGTCAAGAATATATCCTTCAGTTTTTCTGTATTTTCATTTTCCTCTTCTGGAATTCCGAAAATCATAAGATTCTTCTTCCTTATTTCATATTCCAATATCTGTATTCTTATTTCCTGTTGCTTTATGATATTCTCCATTTTTTTATTTCATTGTTTTGCTGTATAATATTGGCGTTGGTGTCGTCCATTTTCTTGTCCATTTGTATCAATTTATGCATACTGTCCGCAAGCGTTGGTTCTTCTCCATTTCCTGCCATGTTGTTGAATGCAACCAATTTTTATGTTCCAAATTGAAGTACGTGTAGACTGTGTAGCCTACGCAGACGACATAGCGATGATAATGAGAAGGAGAAAGGATCTAGAGCAAAATGTTTAAGGCGGTAGAGAATAAAGCAAAGGAGTATGGATTGACTATAAATGAGGATAAGACAAAGTATATGGAAATGAAAGCAGGGCATATGCAAGGGATAAACCAGATCAAATGGAAAATAGCAGACAATAAAGTATATAACTTCAAAAAAGTAAAGCAGTTTGAATATCTAGGTGTGACAATAACGAACACTAGTCAGGAAGACGCCGAAATAAGCAAAAGGTTAGTAAAGGGCAGTAGAGTAGTGGGAGCCATCACAAGTCTAATAAAGTCTAAAAGTTTATGAAAGAAAAAATAAGATTATAGACTGTACTATATGGCTGCGAAGCCTGGATTCTCAACAAACAAGATAAAGCGAGGCTGATTATATGGGAGAGGAAAATACTACGGAAAATATACGAAGGAATAGAAGTATAAGGAATGGGATGGAGAAAGAGAACAAATCGGGAAATCATGGAACTATATAGGAAACCAAATACCGGACAAAAGGCAAAAACACAGAGGTGACAAGGATGCCGGGCAATAGACTTGTTCAGAAAATACTTAAAGCAGGTGAAGGAAGGGAAAAAACGGAGAGGAAGACCAAGAAGATGGTTGGCAGCAGTGCGAGAAGACCTGCTATTAGTGGGAGTGGAAGAATGGCAAGAGAAGGCTAAGGACAGATTAACGTGGAAAAGAATAGTAAAAACTTTTGAAGCCATGTGTATTTTCAATAAGTTGACATAATTATTTTCACAATATTTGATAATATTCAACAAAAAGACTTTTAAACTAAAGTGTCTTATCAACAGTTTTTTGTTAAAATAAATTTTAAGACAAATTTTACTGGAAATTTTCCAGTTTCATAGCGACCGCAAAACTATTAATTTGTTTTCATAACTATTACTCTCAAGGCAAGCTAATTCGAAAGCGTTTCTATATAGTGGTTTAAATAAAAATTGAAAAGTAAACAGTTTTCCATTGCCTCCCACTATTTAAAGTGTTTACGCATATTGAAATTTCTATGTCTATGTTTACATATACATGTTTCTTTTGTTGCTAACAAGCAAAACAAATACAACAGAAATTTTCTAGTATAACAGTAGCAACAACACTTCTTAGGTCAATATGACACGATGCGGAATTGTGAACAAAATTCTGTTCAGAAGCCTTAGAGTGCTTTATCTCATACAAAATGTAGAGAATTCTATTGCACTATTTTCAAGGGGCTAATGATAAACATTAACCTTTGTAAAATAAATAACTTACTTCATATTAGTTGAATCGGTTGTCAAATAAATGGTTTTAAAAGCATTGATGATTAGATCCCGCCTCTCTTTCTCATTCCTTTGCATAATCTTCAACATCTCTGCAAAACAGACAAATAATTTCACCTTTAAGAGTTAATTTTCAACAGACCTAAGACTCCTGTGAGGGCATTATTGATATTAAACTGATAGGCTGCAATGAAGAACTCAATGGACTCCTGCATGTCTCCCACAGAAGCCGACTCGAGCAGGTCAGCCATGGGTTTAATAGCGCTGTCGATCAGCTTCAAGAAGTCAACAGCCCCGGTTAAGTATTCAACGGTATTAGCTAGTGACTCTAACCGCTTTAGGTCCTTTTCATCGGGCGCGGGCTTGTCTGACTGTTTCCCTCCTTCGGCATCAGAATTCTGATTGATATCAGTGAAAATGGCTCGTATTAACATCAGGAAAATATCTACTTGTTGGTCTTCGCTTAAATTCGTCCTGTGAAATTAGTTTAGTGAAATCAGTATGGGTATGAAAATTCAAGAAGTGTGTAATTACTTGGCCTCCATCCATTCCGGGTAGTCGGTTGCAGCGTTCCAGCAGATCTCAAAGGCCTCTGTGTATTTATCTTCGAGTATGTAGATCCGGATTAATTCGGGCAAGTCCTTTTTAGCAATTTGACTAGGAGTTGGGGCAGCTACATTTCCTAATAAAACATGAATGTTAAATTTAATTTGTTACCGTGTAAATTGATTTATAATTGTTTACCTTCTTTAAATTTGTCCTTAATAACAACCTTCATTTGATCCTCCTTGGAAAGCCACTGTTCCTCGACTTCCCTAAGCTTATTTAAATGTTCCCCTTCTAGAGATTGTTTCATTTGATCCAATACTTCCTTTTTCTGCTGCAGTTCCGTTTCCATCGCATCCAGTTGTAACTACAATAATAAAATAAAAGAGGAGGCCACAAACAAAAATTACATTTATAACAAGGAAATAATCACCGAGTGGAATATATATATATATATATAATTTTTATATATTTACTTATGGCTACCTAAGCGAGACTCAGCCATTGAAAAGTCCCGTAAGAAGTGAGCACCGGCAACAAGTGAGGACCAATATACGGACCTCACAAGTTTCGGGCTTGTAATTTTGCCAAACAGAAGCTGATCATGTCCCGACTAACGGGAGTAAAAATCACGTGGACCTCATAATGGATGGAAAGTGGTCCGAGTATAAATTTTAGTTCAGCGCTTTGCCACTAGTAGCGTTTTCACTTGAGTATATAGCCATCTCAATATACAATGTTTTTTGAGCTACCGAATAAGTGAACCCCATAGGAGTGGCAACGCCGGGTTATAAGTCGTCTGATGTATTTTATATTACGCTCGTCATTCAAATAAAAGCAGGAACTGTCTGTCCATTTTCAAGGTTTTAACTACCTCTTATCAGGTTAACTTGCTATTAATTAGAATCTGTGTTAAAATAAATTATTTCTTCGACGATGTTTTTTGTATAAAAAGAAGAAATTTGTAAAGTAATGAAGAGAATTTTTATTATGAATTGCGGCAAGTAGGTGTAAAAAATAAAACTGATACTTATTTTACGTTAATTTTGAAAAACCAAATTTGTTTCTGTTATTAACGAGGGTGATTACTTGGTAAAAACCAACTTTAAAATATTATTACATGATTTGGAATGCGTTTATGAATTGCAGTTTGTTACTTCGCTAATGATAATATAAATTATTTTGAAAACGCTGAGACACAAAAAAGAAAGTGTTTTCCTTACTGTCTTATACTTGCTGCTTAGCCATTCGTACGCTTAACTTTTCTAATGCATCGTGAAATCTATTTGACCCCAGTGTTCATTTTTTTACGATAAAATGCTGGTAATACATGCTACCTCAATTTCCTTCTAGCTAATCTCATTCCACATGTTTACCTACAGAATGGCTATGTCAAAGCGGTTTTACTGCTTTTTTTACACTAAATATTTTATATTCAAAAATTGCTGGAGTATCTAAAACCCCACTGTGCATTTTATGTTACAAAATCATTTTTCGGTTGTATTTTTTTCCTACTGTAGCTGTCAGTTTCGACTCTTAACTGCGAAGAATTGTACTTTCCCCAACTTCTGCTGATCTGCTGGGTCAGGGATTTTATACATTTTAGTCGAAATATTTTGGTAAATGTACCAGATAAAGGGGATTTACCTAAGCTTCGAAATGTATAGCATACAAACGCATGTTTTTATGCAGAAAGTTATTCTATTTCTTTCTTTGTGATCAACGTGACTTCCTTTGAAATTTCTGCCAAACAAACAACGAGTTGTGCATTCAACGAAGAAATGTTTTAGCAAAATAGGGAAGATTGATTATTTCATATGTTCGAAAAATAAATCTGTGATGGCGTTCTGTGCCTTCCATGATGGTAAAAGTGTAAATGATGACGAACAAAAGAGCAAACCTAAAGAAATATTATTTTATAATATCACCAAAGATGCTGTTGACGTACTAGATAAATTATGTGTTACAGCACATAACGACGTTGGCTTATGGCAGTTTTTTTTAATGAAATAACGATTAGTTGTGAACAGTAAACAGTGCAGTAGTGTCCTATAATTTTAATCCAGTATCTTGTGGAAGATGATGCACAGAAATGCAGAGAACACTCTGTGTCATTTGTTTTAATTATATTTAGTAATTCTAAGTTATAAATATTACAAAAAACACGTTTGT
>JABXWE010067388.1:0-16640 GCA_014611495.1 Limonius californicus
ATATATATATATATATATATATATATATATATTATTTTTGTTTTCATATTTTATTGTGTTTGAATGTACGGTGGGATCCTGCAATAGTAGTTAAAATAGTTGGTTAAACTTTGGGAGCGAGTTCTCCACACCTAAACAAGAAAACAAGTTCAAGTAAATCTTAGTCCGAAAATGCTTCGTTGCGGAGTTACGGCATTCTTCTAAAGTGAGATTTGTCCGATCACTGTTCTACACATAATCACGGCAATAGTTAGACCAAGATTTTAAAAGTGTATGTGCGTACCTTACTCATCAAGGTTGCAAATTAGAGCCTAAGGTCGTTTTAATAAGTGTACCAAGCGTGTCTCAGGTTGGAGGATTAGAAACTGTTTTCTACAATATTTTTTTAAAATAGGTGCCCTTATTAAAAGTTGATAAACTCAACCGGTTTCGAGATAATTCGATTATGAAAAATCGAGTTGCCGTAAATATTTAGAAATTTTGTACTATATGGATTAAATTCGTAGAATAGATTCAGAGCAACAAGGCAATAAAAAGCCCCATATAAACATTTAATGTTAATAAGTGAGATTATGTTTAGATGAAACATACGTTGGGTTGTACCTTTTAAGCTAAACGTTTGCAGACAATGTTTATATGAGTTTTTTTACTGTCTTGATGTCTTGAATTTCTGCTACAAATTTAATCCATATATTACAAAATTTTCAAATTATCACTGCAACTTGGTTTTTCATAATAATTGAATTATCTCGAACACGGTAAGGTTTATCGACTTTTAACAAGAATACCTTTCTTGGGCATTTTTGTATACCGAATAAGAAATAAGAAAAGCAAAATAATGTAAAAGATATTATAGAAAACAGTTCCTAATCTTCCCACTTGAGAGGCCCCTGGTTCACGTATTAAAACGAAACTAGGCTCTAATTTTCAGCCTTGATGAGTAAGCTACGATATAAAATATTAAAACATTGCTGCAACTATTACCATAATTCTATGCAGAAAAGTGATCGGACAAGTCTCACTTTAGAATGCTGTAACTCCGTAACGACTCCGACTAAAGTTTATATAAATTTTGTTCTTATTTTGGTGTAGAGAACTCGCTCCCAATTTGACCAACTATTTCAGTACCACCCTGTATACTGCATATAAACTGAATGTTTTAGGCTTTTATACTATAGCAAATTTTCTGCGTTCTAGTTCTAAATTATTGTGACGTATTTTATGTTAACACATTTTTCTAAATA
The DNA here is from genome assembly GCA_014611495.1 of Limonius californicus. NCBI lineage: Eukaryota > Metazoa > Arthropoda > Insecta > Coleoptera > Elateridae > Limonius > Limonius californicus. The sequence goes on from JABXWE010067388.1 coordinate 1,245, forward strand.
CCATGTACTTCGTTTGCTGGGTAACTTCGTTTACAATGGTGTGCTATGGAAAACTACAAGATCCTTATTAAACATACGTGAAAAATCTGTCTATAAATTATTATAAAATTTGAACGTTTAATGTAAGTAGAAAAATTACGTACAGTTCAAACATCCAGTTTTTGTAACCTTTTGTTCGAAGACGAGCTTGTGTGACGGTTTCCGATATTTACGTCAACGATTCTTTTTATTCCTTTGTTGTTAGAATAATCTATGTCAGAACTCGCGCAGTTTTCCAATATACTTTGCTTACGTTGCGACATTCTTTAGCAAAAAAAAACGGTATGTAATTCAAGAAACATGCTTTTCGCTAAAAATGGTATCTTTTAAAACAGTTATTGATCGTAATAAATTAATAGTGAAGTGAAGGCATTATTAGAAAAAAATTAAATCCGCCAATTAGATTAGTAAGATGCGATCCAAAATATATAATTATTAGAGCAGGTCGTGCCTTTAAAAATATATGCCGTAACTACATGGTTATGTACTGGTGTGGCTAACATCATGCTACTATATAAGATTAGGTTATAAAAAGTCAATGTCAAAACATTAAGATGTAAAAATTTAATAACTTCACAATAAATGTCTTTACTGTAATACAGAAAGCATCTATGATTGAGGCTTATTGACGTCATGGCCAGAAAGTCGTTAGTGCAGGACAGTGTCTAGTGAATTTATTAAAGATTTACGTTTTAATGTTTTGACGTTGATAATTCATACCCTAATCATATTTAGCAGTTCGAAGTAGCATGAAGTTAGCCACACGAATACGTAACCATGAAGTTGAGACATATGTTCTTCAATATTTTTTGTCGCTCTTTACTAATCTAACAGATACTGCCATATCAATTTATAATAATACCTTCACTGTAATTTTTTTTCAATCGCTCTTAATTGAGAATAATTAGAACAAGTTAAAGGGTAGAATAAGTAAGAGAAACTATAGTTAATATACAGGTTGTCTGCTAACATGTGTATAAAAATTTGGAGTCTGGTTCTACCCTTCAGAACAAGTAAGAAACGCTTAATAAACTATGTCCGGAAACCAACGCCGCCCGAGATGTAGCACTTTTTTTAAAGAAAATAAATAGTGTAATTAAGTACATTTTATTTGAGCTTAATAAAGTAGGATGCTTTTAATATTTGATTCACTTTACAAAAGATGTTCGAAGTGTCCTCCATTGGCTGCTATGCAAGCAAGTACTGTTTGGCAAGCATTTTGAACTATTTCTCGCAATTCTTGAACACTATTTACAGGAGTGGCATAAACCAATTGTTTTAGATATCCCCATAAAAAGAAATCCAAGGGGTTGGCATCAGGAGAACGGGCAGGCCATGGCGTCGGTCCACCTCGACCTATCCATCTTGCAGGGAATTTCTCGTTAAGGAACTGGCGAGCTGTATTGCTGAAATACGGTGGAGCGCCGTCATGCATGAACCACATGTGCCTTCTTATTTCTAAGGGAACATCTTCTAGTAATTCCGGAAGAGAGTTTTCCAACAAATCTCTGCATGAAGGTCCCGTCAGTCGGTTAGGCAACAAGAAAGGACCTGTCAGAAAATCACCGATATGTTAACCTACAGTACTTTTACGTAAGCGTAAAATGCAATATCATATCATGTGGGTCATTTATTCATTTGCCGGAGCAAGCAAATGCTGCACTCATATCGTCCATTGTACAATCGCCAAGTTTAGGGATGATCCTCATACAGCCCTATAGCCAATCCAAAGGCTAGTAGCTTGCCGATGGGCTGACTCCTAATATCCTCAGGTTCCAGCAAACCGGCTCGTAAGTGCTTGTATCTAAGGATTAAGAGCGTAGAACATGTAGTTAGTATATGGAGAGCTGATTCCTCTTGTCGCCTATAGAGCCTGTAGGGTTATCTATTAGCCCTATGTTGCAGGTGTTTGTAGAAAGGGCCATGCTCTGTCACGAGGCCGATGACGATTCTAACGTGCTTTCTGTTAAGGCTAAGAAGCTGTTTGCTGTGACTTAACGAGGGTCCTTGAATAAATAACTTTCCCTGTCTCATCTCCGGTTGTGATTCATATATTTGAACGATCTGATGTTTGTTTTCCGAATCTTCTATTTCTTAATATCGCATGGTAACATGATAACAATCTACTTTTTTATTTATAATAGTTAAGTGCCATATCAATCTAATATACTCAATTACTTATGATAAAGGTGTGAGTAATACCCAATTAATGTTTACAATCTTTCCTCTCCTAGCCAAAGCGATTGAGAATCGATATGAATAACGAATGTGTTTTGAAACTATGTTTAAGTGGACGGATATTATACAGAAGTGTTTTGTTATATAATACTTTTAAGTGTTATTCTATTTTTTACGATAACTAGCATGGAATTGCGAAACAGGAAAGGATTATCGCCCCAATAAATTATTGAAGCTATAAATATGCCTAATAAGGTTTTGTTTGTTTTCATTACTACTCAAAATGTAATGGTTTGCTTTTTTTCAAACACTCAATGTCCAATAAAACGATATACGTTTTTAGATTGGTTTATGACACATATTAGCAAATATGGTATTGTGTGATATAATTACAAACAAATGGTATTCTTAGAAAACGACTAACAAATGGCTAAGTTTTTCATTAATTTTTTGTAATTTAATAGTATTGTAGCTCTTTGTCGTAAAATGGCGTCATTAATGGGAGGCGAACGGCCACTTTTTTTCAACTAAGTACGTACCAGGGTTGAGTTCTTTCCGCTGAGCCTATCTAGCAGGCTGCGATATTTTGTAAGACATTTTGTTTGACCTTTTAACATAGTTATTTACAAGTTTAATTATAGTGAAAGTTGTCAAATATACACGAAGGTTTTTAAACTGCATAGCTTTAAAGCAATCCTTTCGCCAAGAAATCATGGAATTGAATAAAGAGCAGTATCGAGCTGTTATTGTTTACAATTTCACGCGTAGCGTAAGCCGTAAAGAATTTTTTGAGGAAATCAGTCGAGTGTTGGTAATAAGTTGTGTTTCTTAGCTACCGTTAAGCGGTGGTACAATAAATTTCGACGTGGTCGACTTTCCTTAAATGACAACTTTCGAGTTCCTAAGCCGAAAACGGCAGTTACGGAAAAGATTATTGGTCTTGTATGAAACATGATTGAAGAGGATCGACATGTTACTGCCAGGAGTATTCAAGCAACTTTAAAGATTGGCGGGGAAGTAATTGACACCATTTTACACAAACATTTTATGGTGCGTATGCTTTGTGCCCGTTGGATTCCCCAGAATTTGACTCTAGTTAAGAAAAAAACAGTGTGGCATGGTGAAGATCTACACTAGATCGCTTTGACAATGGATCGTCTCGTTTGGTGCACAACATTATTACGGGTGATGAAACGTGTGTATACTGCTATGATCCCGAAAGCAAGCAACAGTCGACTGTTGGGTCTTTAAGAACAAATCGGCTCCAACAAAAGTTATTCGTGAAAGAAGCCGAAACACATTGATGGTCGCCACATTTTTTGGAATTGCTGAACATGTTTCCACTGCAGCACCGGAGGATCATCGTACTATTAATGCTTAATGGTGCACTACAGTTTGTTTGCCTCAAGTTCTCCAAAATGTTCGCGAAAAACGTCCAAGAGGGAGGATCATCATGCATCAAGTATAAAAAATAAGTTACGGTGTTTATGTTCTACATCGGCCGAAAATGTGGTTGATGCATTTAAAAATGAAATAAATAACCTAACGCGGGAAGATTGGAGAAAATATTTCGGAAATTGGATTTCACGGATGGTAAAATGGATTGACTGCGGAGGGCAATACTTTGACAAATTATAATGTTCGCAAAAAAATTTGAATTTCCATACTGCGCTAAGTCACAGATTTAATTAATAAAAATGTTAACTGAATTAATGCTTTTAAGCACTAGTCTTTAAGTGTGTGCAGAAATTTTTGACAATAAGCTTAGTTTTGTCTCAAGTACCTTTCGGTACAGAGCCCTAGGAGCTGTGTATGTTGCTACATTTTGCAGAATCGCCTCTAATCCATAAAAGCCTTCTGCCTGTACGCCATTCCATTTAAACCTTAGCAGGCCTCTAATTTTTTTCCCCTGCTTGCTTATTTAATAAATCGTCTTTGATAATCTGATCCTTGTCAGGTGCCCGAACCGCCGCAGTTGGCTTCCTTGTATTGACCTCACCACGAGATTAGCCACATACGGTCTCTAATATGAACACTGGTAATGCTGTCCATTCAAGTGAGACCTTCCACTATTCTGACGAACTTCGCCTTAAGTATCTGCAGTTGCTTTTCTTATACATATATTGGATTCTACACTGCCATTTTTGTTTTTTCACGTCCTTGTTTTTAACTTTTGTTCTCCTTTTGTTTGTCTACGCCTGGGTGTAGGTCTTTTACAATACCTCTTCTACCTGAGCCTCCTAACACCAACTGTTAACTGTCGATTGTTTGATTTCATCCACACACAGTATTTGTGATCGGCCTATGCTTCTCTTCGCTTCTCTTGGTCTCCAGTGTATGGTTTTTACCGTCCAACCGTCGTCAGTTCTTATTGTTTGTATGTTATAGGTGGCGTTGTGTAAGGGTTGATATTTTATTTTTCGATTCTTGCTCCCTCCCTCTACAATCTGTAGGGTTGACTGTTGGTTCACCTGGTGTAGATTTATTAACTAGTTCTGGAAACTTAAACGCTTTGCTAGTTTGTGTGCTTGGCGAGTTGGAATAGGAGAGGGAGGTATTGAGGAAAGAGTGGGAGGGAAGGTTGTAATTATTGGGATATGATGTTTTACAGTAATTAGGTGGGGATTGTAGACAAAAATCAGGTGCCCAGGTGGGCAGGTTTTGCTAGCTCGCTAAAGTAAGAAGGTCTGTCCTCTATCGGAACCGCAGAGGAGTAACACTTGTCACAGATATTTTAGGTGACATTTCTTTATTACATAAAATAATCTTCTTGTTGTCCCAAGTTTACTGCTTAGCTCCTCATAGATTTTTCCATCATGATTGATTTTCGCGCTCAGGTATTTAAACGAATTTACGTGTTTTTGTTCTTCGAATCGCTTCTCCTACCCTCATCACCTTTGTCTTTTCTCGGTCAGTCGTCATATCTATTTTACTAAACTTTTTTTGCCGTATATTGGGAATATGTTACAGATTTGTCTCGGAATAATTTTTCAGTCAATCATCGGAAGTATCAGCTCTGACACAACGATTGAAATCGTGCACTGGTGTGCTACTAGACATTTTGTTGTACAGTGTTTGCAGTTCTGTATAACATTATCTATTACGAAGTTAAACGAAAGACTGCTGCCAAACGTCCATAGGGTTTTTTCATAACCCGTACTGGTTTCATATAGACCTATTTGATTAAATATAAGGTCATTCCATTGCTTATCTTGATTTTCCAAATAAGGTTTTGCTAAGTCAGTGGAGTATACCCTGTATACCCTTTAATCGTAGTTTAATGATCTTTCCTATTAATCATCCGATGGTGAAACTAAAATATTGTTAGCCTCGCTTCGGTCTAAGCACATATAGTATTTCTACAAAATTTGCTTCAACTTGTCCTCTTAATCTTTTTCAGTTTCTGGAATTCTCTCATGGAGTTTCGTGGTTGTGCTTAAGAGCGATATATCCTTATAGTTACCACACAACTTTGGGTCTCCCTTCTTGTAAAGCGGCCCTATTAACTTAGTTTTCCAGTTACTAGCTACCGGTTTAATGGACTATATTGGATTCAACATTTGAAGCAGTAGTTCTTTTTCTTCTCCGAGGATATTTTATTTTGCACTACTACTTTTCCCTTCTCCTTTTCTCGGGTTTCTACGACTGTCGCCGCCTTCTCTTTAAGCCCTATCGCCCTATTCTTTCCTATCATTCCATACCTCTTCTTGTAAATCCCTCTCTTGCATTGCATCTTGCATTTCTTTCTTCAACGATATTTTTCGGTGATTTCCTCTTACTTCGCTCAAATGGTACCCACTGATACCGTTGTTGTGGTTATCTATTCTCTGGCATATATATGTGACCATATCATGTTAGTACCTTTTTTAATATTCTATTGACTACCGTTTCAGGAGCATCCATCTCATGTCTTATGTATTGGATTCTAATTGTTTCTAATCTACTGTTTCTCATACTCCCTCTGAGTGCGTCCGTTTTTGTTGCTAATAGTTTTGACGTCCAGACTTCTGTTCCATAGGTTAGTATGACTTTCGATGTTTTAGTAATATGTTCATGCCACCATACGCCCTTTAACATACTTATCGCTAGTCTGCCTTGATTCATTCTTCTTTTAATTTGTTTCTATTGAGCCATTCTTATCAAATATTGTTCGCAGGTATTTAAATTCTTTGACTATCGTAATTCATTTTATTCCATTTGTAAATTTGGAGTTTCTTTTTCCCGATGACCATGTATTCTTATTATGGTTTTTCCCTGTCTTGGTTACCAAATACTGATGTCACAGTAGCTTGTTTGTGATCACAGCTCATTTAATTTGTCCGCTGTACGACATTGTATGGTCTTTCTTACCTTTAAGCTGTGTTTTTCTGCTTTGATAAAAAACAAGCCAAAAAATGGGGCATAATAAACTTTTAATTAAATATTATTTTTCCGACGGGTTTTAAGAATAATATCAAGATTCTGTTGAACGGAATGAAGTACATATCAAGCCTGATATTGAAATGTTACCAAGTTTTTTATTCTTGTAGTCGTTAGTTACCTTTGATTTCATAACAACAATAGCATATAGCATATAATGAAATTACATTCAACATGTTTGAAACAGAGAATTTATGGAGTTTGTGTACAAACATTTTGAATCTACGGAATAAACACTATTTTGGTTACTGTTTTAGTATTCAACACGTGGGGCATAAAACTTCTATTTAAATACAATAACAAAGCAAATACTAGTAAACATTTCTGAATTAGAGGCTCCTTTAAAATATTGGTAAAACTGTTTCAGAAAGCTCTTGGAATATAAAATATTTAATAGGATTTTATGACGGCACATCTGGATGTAACATACAGCACCCGTTGGTGTGGTATTGATAGATAATAAAACTGCAAATTTGATTCCATTTATTTCAGTGCCACAAGGTTTTAGTGCTTAAGCGTGACGATAACTATCTTTACTCTTTCAATTCTTTCTCTACTTTAAATGGTAAAGGATTATGGGGTGTTTTATTTTAGTTTTATTTCCTTGGAGACTTTATATTTCCCCATTATTGTTTAGAAATGTAGCAATTTGATATGTTTACATTATCACCAACGTTTGTTGTAATTTTCATTTTTGGTACTCTGTATAAACAGCAGTTTGAAGAAGCTAAGAAAGTAAAAATTTAATGTGTTAAGATAAGGTTGTTTCCTTAAACAATAGATTTCACAAAATATATTTTTATTTTCATCAAAAGAAACTTTTGGCAAAATCTTGTGACTTCATAAGGATCCGGAAAACATACAAAAGTTTTTATATACAGGATGATTTACGGGAGCATACGAGCCATCATTCCAAAAATCTCTCTCTCTCTCTACAGTCGTACTCTCAGAACAAGGTATTGTGATACCTTAATGTTACACTGGTCATGGTTGCATTCTGTTGCGTGAAGCACTTCTTTGGCTGCGTGGGTGGATTAATCTAGCGTGGGACTATTTTTCCGGCAGATTTGGTCTGCTCTCCTCATAGGCGACCTTCCTCTGCGTCTGTTCCCATTTACATCACCTTGTACTACCAGACGCTCTAAGTCTCTCTTTCATTTGTTCGTGAAATATGCCCAGAGACAGGCAGAATTTTATATTCTACAGTGGTAGACAGTCGTTCTTGTATATCTAGCTTTTCGAGTACTGATGCGTTAGTTCTTCTAGCTGTCCATCTTCTCTTGCTAATATGGTTATCTGTCCGTATTTTAAGTAGTTTTCTGGTAGCAATTTTAACCATTTCGGTTATTGGTGGAATTTTGGTGGTGTCTACGTTGTTTGTTAGTAACGATCCCAGGTATACAAACTGCGGTACTACGTCATATTCTCTAATTGTATAGATATCTTCATTATTTCCATTAAAGTCAACTATCATAATTTTTGTTTCGGTTTTATTAATAGATAGCCCAATTCGGTTGCTTTGTTCCAGATTTGTTAGCAGCTCGAGTAGATCTTCTGCATTATTGGCGAAAATGGTAGTATCATCAGAGTATCGCAGATTCATTATCTTATTTCCACCTATAGTTACCCCTTCCCAATTATCCAGAGTCTTACGCATTGCTTATTCGGTATAAATACTTGTGGGGACAATATGCATCCCTGTCTTGCTCCCGACTTAGTTTTAAAATTATTGGACAGATGATTATGGATTTTTACTTTCGATTGACTATGTGTGTATAGCTGCAATATTAGCTGAATTAAGTGTCTGGTCACTCCCCTGCAACTAATCATTGAAACACATATAAATAGGAGTGTAAAATTTTTGTGATTTCTCAATCATTCGTCTAACATTCAGTCTAAGTTCACGCAAACCTCTTCCCTTAATGAATCCGGCTTGTACTTGAGGTATTTGTGTTTTTAGGAAGTTTTCTTTTATTATGTAGAGTAACACTTTACTAGCTCGCGCGATTAAGGCTAGCAAGCGATCATCATTTTCTCGTCGATTCTGTTTTGTGGAGTGGGATATATATTGATTATGTCCAATCGCCAGACCATTCAGCAGTTGTCCAAATTTTATTACATGCAGACTGCATTATAAACTACTCAAAAATAAATAAGGATATTGTAATATGAAGCTTATATGTATATATTTGGCAGTTAAAGGTCGTCTATTACTGATAATTAGAGTAAGCGGAAATGTTTCATGTTAAATGACAAAAACAATCGAATCCAGTTGCAATTGTTTAACCGTATTAGTGTCAAGTCGAGTTTATGTGTCTTTCCTGTGTTCTTAAGATCTTTTTTCTTCATTGGTTTTTTATTCATGTTTTATATTTCTGTTCTTAATAATAAAGAACAATGCAGAGAGATCATTTAGCAATAGAACAACGAAACTTAGCGGTTGCTATGCACCAAAGAGGAGATCATCAGGTCGACTTTGCTGATATGTTAGGAACCACGCAGATCGACTTCTGGTAATGAATGCAAGAATGCACCCCCTTTTCAACTACTCGACATCTACAACAAGTGCTACAGAATGCCACAGGAAATCGAGTCTCCGACCAAACTGTGAGAATTCGATTGTTTAAGGTTGGACTTCCCTCATATTTTCGGACGAGTCCAGATATTGTCCCAGCAATGATAGCCGGTGTCAAAGAGTATATCGTAGTGCCGGACAGCATGACTTACCTCAGTATACCCAACAAGTTGTTGCCTTGGTAGTGGTGGTCCAATGGTATGGGCTGGAATTTCTTTAGGGTAGCGTACTGACCTCCATATCTTTAGTGGTACACGCACGGGCCAACGTTATTCCGAAGAGAATATTATGGATTATGTTCTGAACCATCCTAACGCTGTTGGACGGAAATATTTTGTTTTTATTGACGACAACGCCAGGCCGCATCGTGCTCGGATTGTTTTAGAGATGCTTCGAGATGAGGAAATAAACCATCTTGGTCTTCCTCCGCTACCACCAGACCTCAACTCTATGGAGCATGCATGGGACCTTTTGCAGCGACAGCTGGATCGTTATAATCCAAAGCTTACTACTGCAACAGCTGAGGGATGTATTGCCGGTACTGTGGCATCAAATTCCACAAGAACATATTGATAATTGCTTTGAGAGTATGCCAGAAAGGTGAAGACCAGTTATTGCTGCCGGAGGAGGTGGCATGCGATATTAGAATCGCTTAAATTTAAGATTAGTGGAAGAAGAAAATAAGGATTTTCATTACATTATTGTTAAATTTCTTCTTTAAACGTACCTCTGTTGTAATTTTCATGTCCATTACTAAAAAGACGTTAAATTTTGTTGTTTTGTTAGTTTTTTATTATAAATGCAATTTGTGTTACCTTTAAGTGTCTTACACTGCAATATTCCTATTCATTTTGGAGTAGTTTATTTACACATGTTTCTTTGATTAGACTGATAGAAGCTGTCGAAATCCGGTCAGTACCCACAACTTTGCTCAGGTGTATACATTTTATTGCTGCTTTGATTTCCTATTTTAGTAGCTCAGGTTTATGTTCATCATAGGCATCTAGTGAAATGTTTCTGATTCTTAGGCTTTTCTCTTGATATAATTAATAACAATATTGCTTCCATACTTCCGTTATTTACTCTATGTCGGTAATAGTGTTGCCTTGTATGTCTTCTCCAACCTAATACCTTGGTTGGAATTGTTTGGTTAGTATATTAATGTTTTAAAACAGATCTTTCGCCTGATTTGTGTTTGGATAGATTTCTGTTTTCAAAAATAGGCAACCCAAAATACATATCACAATGTACTAGATATCTAATTTATTATTGACGGTATTATGAATCAGAGATGCCTGTGTGATATGCTAGACAGAATTCTGGATTAAGTAAAGTTCATTCAACTCAAACAAAGTTTGATTAAGATTATATTTAAAATACTTAAAATTAGATATTTATAAATAAGTTATTGTGTCTTCTTCCACACTTACTTTATTTAAAAATTGTGTAGAAAAAGATACCAAATATTGCAAACAGGCATCTCTGTCGTGTATAAAAATGTCGATATCGCAATACATTGAGACACATATTTTGGGTTGCATATTTTTCGAATTGTAGGCTCCTACTTTTCGGCGAATCACCCGATACTGGTTCCCTTCTATGGATTGTAGAATATTTTAGGCTTAATAACCTATAGCCTCCTTGTTTTGTGGTAAAAGTATAAACTTTATGAATCATGTTTGTTGTATTATTCATCAGTGGACTACGAATTTTTATATATATTTTTGTTTAGTAGTAGAAGTACAGGATATATGGGTTGTTGTTTTCTAAAGAGTTGGGTCAGAACGAATTGCATGGAATAAAAATGCCCCATTTTCAAGTAAAAATTTAAGTTTACATCCAGTGCTCTGTTTTTATTCTGTTTTTTATTAAAGGGTCTGCATTCAGGTTATTCACAAGTTTCCTTTTGTCAGTGGTAAACTTTAATTTTATTTATGCACAGGCGGTCCTGCAAATGGGATGTTTTGTTAAGGAAACCACTAAAGTATGTTGAAAGTTCAAGCGAGCGCAAAAACTCTAATAAAATAAACAGGGAAACTATATCCTTACATAATACATAAATCCAACTTTATTAATTTAACTTAAAAAGGAGTTTCGGCTTCCGCGATTGTTCCAAGGCAATGAAATAATTAATTTTCAAAGTTGAAGCACTTTCATAATAAACAGCGCTCCAATATGATATTCTATTCGCAGTTTCTGACAAATATTGACCCGAAGTCGAGTTGCTGGAGCAAACCTAAATAATTAATTTTGGGATGTTAACAGTACACATGCAAATAAATACCGGTGTTTGTTTTGAACTGGAAGTTTCTAGATCACAGTTATCTATTGCGAGGCGGAGTTGCATAGACAAAATACCTCGGAGCATTCTTGATATACAAATTTCAGTGTGTTCATCTGCGAACGAATTTAATCTCAATTTTCCTAATTGCGTAATATAACATGAAAATTTGCATTTGTACGTTTGGCTCGCAGCTAAGAGTTTGTTCTGCAGGACCGCAAACAAATTGAACTTGGAAGTGAACATTACAAAGGATAAATTTTCGTTTCCTGCTGGAAGCTGCACGTACAATCCGTACACATCGTTAGTTTCAGACAGAGCTAAAGCTTTTAGACTCACGCGGTGTCGATAGTACGAAAAATATTGAATACGAGAGGCGCCTTACATAAACGTGCTGTTAAATCGCTGTTCAATTAAATCGAAAGTTTCGGTGATCGGCGCTGCTTCTTAGTGTATATCCATTAGAGCAGTTCGGATGTTTCGCTTTTATAAAAGCTTTTTTCTGTGCACTAACGAAATAAACTTTCCATTAAGTAAAATCCCGAAGATAAATAATACGGTCGTATTTTATGTCTTGCTTTTTAAAGAAGTATTATTAAGCTACACGTTTTCAAATAGCCTATGGGAGGAATGTGTTAACAGACCCTGATGTATAACATTTCAGGTTATAGACTTTTGGAAATATCGTTTCCAGTTTCAATCTAATTTTAGCGTAAGTCGAAGTTCATGCTATATAGAAGATTTCACAATATGATTTTTATTCTGGTTGGCAATGGAGGTGGAACTCTAAAGACATCAGTAGTACACGAATATTAAATAAACAAAGAGAACATCAAAGAAAAGTTGTTAAGTTAGAACAACCAGCTTACCATAATAAGAGGCTTCTTCAAAAATGAAGTAAATTGGTAAAGTTGAAAAAAATTTTATTATACTTAAGTCGTATATACTTTCCTAAACTATTTCTCTACATAGTCCGTAATCGAGCTTAAACATTTATCATATCATGGTACACGTTTTTGTACACCTTCGTCACAGAAACTCGCTGCCTGTGACGAAAACCAATTTTGTACCGCCGGCTGAATGTGTTGCACAGTGCGAGCCGCCATGCACGTTGGACGTTATCGTACAAGAGCACAACTCCAGAGGTCAGCAATCCTCGCCTTCTGCTCTGAATCACCCCGCTTATCTTCTTTCAGGCCTCACTATACAAGTGATCAACCAACAATTCCTGTTCCAAAACATAGTAGCCATACATTTTCGGTTTCGAATTTACTTTTGAAATTTTTGGCTTCGGAGAATTCGCATGCTTACGCATTGATTATTGCTCGGCTTCAAAATTTTTGTATGTAATCCAAATTACGTCGCCAATCACAATGCGATTCAAGTACCCATTTTCATCAGTTTCGCAGCGGTGGTGTAAGGTCAGTGCAGAGGCAATTCCCGGGTTTTCGTCAACATCCGCTAATACCTTAGGTCAGCGTTTCCCAAACTGTGGAGCGCGCAGAAGACCTCAAAGGGGGGCGCAGCAGAAAAATGGTAGGAATTAGTATATTGTAACTAGTATAAAAATTCTTAACTAAAGCTTGATGTTCAGTAATACAATTTATTTACAAAATATTGTATATAAAATGTACTTGCGAGTGCAATCTAAAATTAGATAAAACTTACTAACAGTTTATTTAAATAAACCAGTGACTTAACTGTGCCTGTATTGAACTGTATAACTTATCCAAGTTTTCTGTTTTTCGATTTTATACGATCTACTGCAGAGGAACCAACTTCACAAAGATATAGAAATATATAGGAAATGGCAATATAATTTGCATAACTTTCTTAAATAACGCTGGAAACTTCTCTTGCGGATTAATCCCAAACACGTCAATGGTTGTTGACGAAAATTGTCTCTTCTTTTCAGTACTTAATGATAAATCAAATAATTGTTCCTCTTTTTCCAACGATAAATCTGTAGTTGCAACTTCAAACGAGGTTGTTATCCACTCATATTTGGTTAGAAGTCTATCATTTACAATGAAGTAACGTTTAAAATTGAAACATACATTTGTATGGCTTAGTTTGTTATTGTTAATAAATGTAATGTTAAAATTAATAAACATTTCTGTGTATTCCTCTTTATCTTGTTTGATAAAAGTCCCAATTTTCTCGAAAAGCCGTTAATATTATCTGATAGTTGTAATATTTTAGTATTAATTCCTTGCAACTGCGTATTTAAAATATATAATTTTTGCAAAATGTCAGTTAAATAAGACAGTTACATTATGAACAGTTTGACAGCAAAATTCTTGGCATGGCAGTGATTTTCTTTTTTCAAAAACCCGCTGTATAACTGTTCCAAGGGATAATCACCGAGATTCCCAATAGAACAATAGTGATGAATGGTCAGCGGCCATATCGGACATTGAAGTAAATAGTCTTGCATTTGAAAGCCTTGTTTCTATAATGGATAATAACGAATTAAGTTCTGGGCTGATTTCTTTCGAAGCAAATGATTCCCTATGTATCATACAATGGTGCGAAGTGGCATTTGGATTCTTTTTGCATATAAGTGCTTATAGACCATAATATTTTCTTGCCATCGCCGGTGCCCCATCAGTACAAACACCAACACAGTTTTTCCACCCCAGGCCAGAATTTACTATGTAATTATCAGTCATTTGAAATATCTCCGCATCTGTAGTTCTCTTATATATATAAATATATATAAATTTCTTTGCAGAAAAGTAACTCCACGTACATAGATTTATTATCGCAGTAACGGCTACCAAATTTATGATAATATCCATTGTGTCTTCTAGCTGAATACCAAGTAATTTTATTGTAAGTTCCGAAAGAAGTTGCTACTACCGATCCTCTGACATATCATCAATGAGCCTACAAACAGTATTATTTGAAACTGGTATTTTCTAAATCTTTTTAGCATAACTGCTTCCAAGCATTGGTGCGATCATATCAATGGCAACATGTGATACAAGATCTTCCGCAACAGTGTGAGGTTTCTTGCAATGCAATGCGAGTTTTATCAGATGCATCCAGAGCTTTCTGAGGCAACGAGAAAACTGTATTAAGGATTAATTTCTGATTACTAGACTCTTTCAATTTCTTCACAAAGAAATCACAAGATTTATTTTCATAATCTTAATGCATTGTTTGCAAATGCCTCTTTAGTTTATTTGGTTTCATACATCAGTAGCTAAAATATTTAAACATATTACTCACTGTGGTTGCTCTTCACAATTAATGACAAAATTCAAATACTCGTCACAATATATCCTGGTTTTTGCTTTGTGAGTATTGGTTGCATTCTTATGTGCAGACGCAGATGTAGTTGCACGCTCAAAATTACGTTTAGATCCTTTAATTTTTTTCATACCTGAAAAATATTTGTACACATTTTACTCAGGCGGAACACAATCGAAATATTACGTGTCTACTCGCTGCTATTAAACTGTTAAACTAGCCTAATTGAACATGTACCATGGTTTTATACGTCCCCACTGTCACAATTTCTGGACCAGTCTTCAACGTTCAGGAAAGTTCGAGATTCAGTCTTACTAGAAAGAGTGGCGTATATCACAGCATATTCAAAAATGAGGCTGCGAAACCTAAAAGTTTGGGAAATGCTAACTTAGGTACCACCAAAGTTTGTGGTATTGTAGCCTGTTAGTGACCATTTTATTAAGTACTGTCCATGAAATGGTTGTAATCGGAAACTGCGAAGAACAATATTTACACTTCAATGGCAGAAAGTCTGTTAGCCAGATTATAAAATGTATAAGAACTAGAATCCGATAGAAACCTCATAAATTTATGTCTACAGGAAAGTGAAATGAAAGGAAGAGATCCTATAGACGTCTAGTAAAATTAAATAGTAGAAAAACGTGTAAGT
>JABXWE010067391.1:0-11041 GCA_014611495.1 Limonius californicus
AGCAGCAAAAATGGAAGAAGAAAATGGTTGTAGTGATTTTTCATGTACACCACCTGAAATTGCAAGCGCCGCTAAAGTCGCGACTTTAAACCTATTGCCAGAAAAGTCGCGGGGGAAGTATGAAAAGCAGTACGAACTCTTCATCACATGGTGTAATTCAAGGAAAGTTAGAAGGTACACTGAAAACGTAATGATGGCTTACTTTAGCGAAAAAGCTAAAACTATGAATTCTGCTACACTTTGGTCGGTGTACTCAATGCTACGATCTGTATTAACTGTAAGAAAAAATATTGACATCAGCCAATATACGAAGTTAATCGCATACCTAAAACGCCAATCTGTAGGATACAAACCAAAAAAATCAAGAACTTTCACCAAAGAAGAATTGTTCAAATTCCTCTATGAAGCGCCAGATGAAATATTTTTAATGAAAAAGGTAAATAACACTACTCATTACTCTGTAAATATTAATAAGCTATTTTATTGACAGGTAGTATTAATTATGGGAGTTTTCGGTGCATGTAGACGAGATGAACTTGTGAAAATGACCATAGAAGACATTGAAAACAAAGATTCGCTATTAATAGTAAAAATTCCTGACTCAAAAACAAGAAAAAGTCGTGTCTTTACTGTTACTAATAGTGAAGAACTTGATTTTTTATCATTCTACAGAAGGTATGTTGCGTTGAGACCATCAGATTACGACACCCCATATCGTCTATTTCTACGATATCGTAACGGAAAATGCTCTAAACAAGTGGTGGGAATGAATATAATTGGAAAAATACCCTGTGAAATCGCCCAGTATTTGAATTTATCAGATTATAAATTATATACAGGTCACAGTTTTCGTCGCACGTCAGCTACTCTTCTAATTAATGGAGGAGGTGATATCATCCAACTGAAACGTCATGGAGGTTGGAAAAGTTCTTCTACAGCCGAGGGATACATTGAAGAAAGCATTAATAATAAAATTGAAACGGCACAGAAAATCTTGGGTAAAGGTGAAACATCTAAAGTGCAAATTGTTGAATCAGTAACAATGGCGGAACATACAATTTCAAACTCATCTAGACTTTCTTCATCGTCTGGAATTGTCATAAAAAATTGTAAGAACTGTACTTTTAATTTTCATTCCTCAAATTAAATAAATTTTTGGAAATATGTGAACTCTCGATTGTAGAAAAAATCTTGTGTGTAATTCGAGCGCAAATTCATTGTCGATTTCCAGAGATTGCCGCGCTCCTTCGTCGCGCGGCAACTGTCTCTTTCAATCGACAATATATCATTTTGCGCTCTTAATACACAAATAGCTATAGAATTTCGTCTTAACCATAAGTGAAAATATTCAGATTTAATTTAACAATATTTTACAACAATTGTTCAAAATGCCCACCGTTGGCTTTCAAACAGAAATTACCTTTTTTTTACATTATTTATTGGGACTTGCTTCAATACGCTGCCTAACATCATCAACACCGTCTTGTGTTAAAACTGTTGGTCGTCCAGTGGATTTGCCCCTACAAATACAATTTTTATTTTCAAATCGACCCACAATGATATCTCTATGCTGAGCAAACACTTTACGAGAAATGACGACCTCAGGATATTCTTGATTAAACTGATCGATACAAGATTGCAAGGAATAAGTCCATGATCCATCTTCTTGACTAGTGCCACTGCGGTAATGTGCTTTTAAGATAAAAGCGTTTTGTTCATTTGTAAAACGCATCTTGTGTTCTAAAAAGTAAAATAGGGTTAATTAACAAAGCTAAGTCAAGATCTTTGTAAAACTTACTTAAACAAGAAATAATGTTTAAAAGATAGTTATGGAAAGAACTTTTTTTGATATACAGGTAAAGCAAATAAAAGAAATTAAAACGCTGCGGAACAACAGAAATCATAAATACGGCGACCATGAAATATGTATAGAAAGCCCCGCCCCTACATTTTTATAGCCACAACCAACATGTGAAATACACTAAAATTTTTGGCGGGAAATTCAAACTGTCCTCAATCATTTACAATCACACTGTACTGTGGATGTACAGACGACGACGGAGAAATGCTTGTCCAATTTCTAAAAGCTTGCAATAACAGTGCCGGAACGTTCGTGTACCTTGGATCCAGCAAGCATCGTGTACTTAGGGCCGGTGGCTCATGGTACAAGACGTTACAGCGTGCTGTTTTTTGTTTGTTTTAGGCGTTCATGTTGATATTTAAATACGCCTCGAAGCAAACAAAGCAAGACACGGGACCCTGTGGACCACGAAGCATTGAGAAATGCCCCCCTGGAAGCAATCAGCTCTAATGATTCAGAGAAAAAAACGACATTCAGAGAAGCTGTAACAGTATGTAAAGTAGCAGGTCTACAATAACAAGGCGTTTGAAAAAGTTCAAGGCAAGTAAAGATGTGGAATATCAGTATGCTGTGAATTATGCGGTCAAACAATTTTTTTCGCGTGAAGAGGAGGAATGCCTTGTAAATTATATACAGAATGTTGCAAAGATGCAATACGGTTTGACCAAAAAGGCCGTACGAGGTTTGGGCTTTAAATTTGCAAAAGCTAATGAAAAAAAAGTACCTAAGAACTGAGAGAGGGAGGACATTGTGGTAGAGGAATGGATGCGAGCCTTTTTAAAGAGATAATCTGAACAACTTTCGATTAGAAAACCAGAAGCAACCAGCTTCAGTGGCGCTACAAGCTTCAATAGACACAACGTCCAATTGTTTTTCAACAACATAAAGGAAGTTCACAGAAGTTTTGGTTCCATTCCTCCAGAGAAAATATGGAATTTGTATGAAATCGGTACGACCACTGTCCAGGAACAGTCAAAAATAGTTGTCCCAAAAGGAGTGAAACAGGTGGGAAGTGTGACAATGATTGCAGCAGTGAATGCTGCTGGAAACTCAGTTCTATGTTGATTTTTCCGCGTGTTCACTTCAAAGAGAAAATGTTGTTTGGAGGACCTGTAGGAAGCATTGGCACTGCTAATTCTTCAAGATGGTCTAATGAAGAATTCTTTTTAAAGTTTTCGGACCATTTTCTAGCTTCTGTAAAATGTTCAGAAGAAGATAGGGCTTTACTAATACTTGATAATCATGAAGCCCATCTCTCTTCTGAAACTCTTGATAAAGCCTTTAATGCAGATTTTGTAATGGTTACATTCCCGCCTCATACCTCTCATAAATTTCAGCCGTTGGACCTATCCGTCTACGGTCCGTTGAAGTGCTATTACAACCTGGCTGTTGAGGCTTGGCTTCCTAACAACAAAGGAAAAACTTTTGATGTCTACACTGTGGCGGAAGACTTAGGCACAGCTTGTCCTCGGGTGTTTACTCCAAGCAATATTATGTCAGGGTTGCGTAAAGCGGGAATCTATCCCTTTAATGAAGCAACATTTACTGATGATGACTTTCTGTGCTCCTATGTTACTGATCAATCGGTCCCTGGACCTTCTGACATTATTTCGCACCCTGGACCGTTTGGTGCTACTTCGATCAGTGAGCCTACTGCCGCTGTGTGTGTAACACCCAGCAATAAACCAGAAACAAAGAAATTCGTTACACCTGAAGAGGTCCAGCCTTACCCGAAGGTCCAAGAAAGAAAAAAGACGATGGGTGGAAGAAAAAGAGGAAAAACTATGATAGCAACAGACATGGCCGAAAAGAAGGATGCAATGAAAGAACAGAAAGCAAATAAACGCGAGAAGAAAAAAGCTATAGAATATAAACTAAGAGAAACCAGAAATGTGGCTAAGAATTTAGGAAACATGTTTGATAACAACGATGGTAAGAAAACTAACAAGAAACAGATAAACCCAAAGCAGCCAATAAAAAAGCTAAACTTAATTGAAAAAGAAGCTTAATCATCAGACACTTAAGACCAGTTAACGAAGCGAAGAAAAATGGTGCAAATGCAGTTCTTGTGGTCAATGGACACATATCTTTATCATGTATGTATGCAATTTCTGCCCAAAACAGGGCGTAACATTATGGACCTATGTTATTTCAGTTTGTTCTAAGCCAATTAGTCTTACTCAATGATGTGTATTTTTTGTTAATCAATTGACAATTAACTGGTTATGATTTTACCATATATTTCAACATTTGTAAGTACGTATTGTTTTAAAAATACAATTTTAAGAAAATATTCTCAATACCCCGATCAATCTAATTTATTTTCCTGTTAAAACTCAATCTACTTTACTTGGTCCAAGGAAAATATGATTGTCCCAAGGTACACGAGCATAATGTACCTAGGTCCATTGTGCACATACCATTAACAAAATTTAAAAAACAGTGTTTTATGAATTGTTGTTTTCATAACGTTTTACAATGTAGAGTAAAGTTTATATTATTAAGTTATAGCCTTTTAAATAAAATAAAACTAAAATAAATACGGAAACCAATTTTTTTATCAATACACAAACACATTCATACATTTAATAATATGAAAAAAATATATTCACAAATTATTACATTAAAGAAATAAAATATAATTAGTAAGAAAACGATATTAAAATATAATTAACCACAAATTTGAATATCATTATTACATTTCATCAATTTTATTTTTTATGTTACAACAAAAATCCTTAAAACTTTTAATATTTACAAAGCTAACTACCTACAAAACTTACAGAAATAATATTATTTCGCGTGTAAAACATGTCAAAATCCTTCATGAAAACTTATTTTGTAGCTTGCACATTGCACGCAGAAGTACAATAAACATTTTCTTCCCGCTGTTTACTAACTGTTTCATAGCAACATTCTTCAAAAACCACATTCATTAACGATTCACCAGAGCATTAGTAATATATTCATGTTACAACAAAATCCACTTCATTTAGAGACTACCGACCTACAAAAGTTTTCCCTAAATGCACATATTTTCGATTGATTATCGACAATAATCGTTTCTATCATAAATGCTTCTGTATTACAAACACAATTTTCATAAAAATATATAAATAAGAACAGTTTCAATTTAAGATATTAATATTTTACAGCTTATTACAATATAAAATCAGTTGCATTCATATATTTACCACAAAATTCTCACCCTACAGCTTACAATTTTATCACAATCTAATAAACTCTTGTTGAATTTGTTAATTTCAAAATTCGAATCTACACACAATTGTTTATTGTAGATCGAAACAATTATTCGGCTATGAAAAATACAATAACGAATAATACCTATACTACATTCAAACTAATTTCATAATTAAAACTATTCCACTCGCAAATCAGCAAGGAACGCAATATTTTAACAAACATTTGTTGTATAAAACTTGACGGTAATAAAACACAGCTCATTTATTTATATATATATTGTCATAAATGATAAATGGTCCACATTGGGACTGACATTATTAAATAAAATTTTGAAAATTGACACTGACAGATTATTTTGACAATTAATTTAATGACTCAAAATTTTGAAAAATGAATAAAATCAAAGTTTATAATATTTTGTACAACCTGCCAAAAACAAAACGCTAGCTATTAATTCAGCCGAAGAGCTTTGAGACAAATCTTTTTGGAGTCGGTTCACTTTGAATAGTATCTTAATAATTTGTATACAAATGAACAATATGTGTAATTACAAGCTCACACAAGGATTATCACACTGGTACGAATTCCTTCGCCCTGCTTCAGCTGACCTAAATATATCAAAAATAATAAAATGTGCAGAAGGTAACTATTGCAGCTTTACAGTTCTCTGCGCTCAGTTTATGCCGCGTCTCCATACTCCATTCTATTTATTATACAATCATACAAGTGAAGTTGTGACTTGCCTTGCTCCCTAAGTCGTGCCGCTGTTCACCTCTCCTCGCCAATCTTATAACTGGATACACCAAACAAGTTCTTGATAAAAAGACATTTTCATTTTCAAAAGGGTTTACTTGTTATGTAGTTTTCCTAATATTACAATATTCTTCTAAATGTTTTAAATTCAAAATATATTTTTTTCCAGATTTTCAAAAATTCTACCTTTTCAATTATTTTTATACCATCATAATAAAAACAAAAACAACAGCTAAATTACCAAGGAAAAATGTAACACCAGGATACTAGTTTTCAAAATAAATAAATAGTAACTTTGTCAAATATAAAAACATTATGATATTTATATAATTTTTTATAAGGACGACAAAAAACCAAATATGAACCAAGTCAATCGAATATCCAGTTCACAAGTTACGAAACACTTGACTAAAAACACTTCAACCCCGCATGTCCCAACACAAATTCATACACTATTTCTGTTCGCTTATATACTCCCACTATAGTACTCCAAATATCCATCAATATTTTAACTTCCTGCATTCCATCCGAATCCTTGTCATTTTATTAAATGTTACCGTTTAATAGGCTCAAGCTTGGCTTGCAATCGGCTTAAATTCATCACCAGCATAATAATACATGTGTGATCCGGCAAGACACATATTGATTAACCAAAAAATTACCGAATCTCAAATTGTTGGTATTACGTAAGCAACCCTTCGACTAAACCAAAAGAACTGCAATCTTAGATTCCGTCACAATATATATATATACATAAGTTTTGCATAATGTGGCACCCGCTATACCTAGTGATCACATGGCACCCTGTGTATATATTTTAATTATATAAAATGATATTCTGGTACCATTACAAAATGCTACAAGGTGGCACCAATCTGTATAAAAATAACGTCAATGACGGTAAAACAGGCACCCAGCGTAGTTGCCAATGTGAGGGTGCCATTACGCAATGATTTCTTTTTTACGTGCGTGCGTATTATTGCCGATTGTCATACATCCGCGAACGAACATTTTCTGTTGAGCGAGATATATGAATGCGCAAGTGTTGTACCGAATTGGTGTCCGCCAAAAATATTTACAATGCTTTCTTATGGAAGCAGTCGCCAGTTTGCATTTAAATATTCCAGCCACTTGTTGGCTTTATGCCTAGCTAACTATGAGAATATGAATAGCAATTTTTAAATATATTGGCCGTTTCTCTGAAAAAATTTCATGAACATTATTATCAATTACCATAATAAGAGACCGGATTCAAGATCAAGTTGAGCTTCGTGGCTGAAGTCACATCATGATATATAATATAATCTGTCATTTGAACGTTCGACAAAGTTCATTTTGGCAAATGTTGTAGATTGTAAATCTGATATTACTTTTTTGTAGTTTCTTCTTAGCATGCTTTATATCGTACGAGACGTAGCGATCTTCTATCGTATGTCTGGGTTGCGCGTTTTTAGAGTGCCACAAACATAGAGGACCTACAGCATATCGTAGGCTTCCGAAACCACGGAAAGTGTAAATACTTCTACTGGAAGGAAGATTTACTAGGTAGAATGCCTTAATTCTACATAACATCGTAAAAAATATGCAGGGTGTTCCATTAGCAAAAGTTGAGTAAAATAACGTTGAAGTTCTCAAAATGTGAAAATTAATTTTGAACACCCTGTACATGGTGGCTCTACGATATTTATAAAAGAGCACCCTACAACCTCCTACAATAAGGTCCTCACTTAATTTCGTCTTCAAAGCTGCGGCCGCGGAAGTGGTGAATTGTTAAGTGGAGTAACGTAAAAATCAAATTTTTGGAAAAAAAATTAATACTTCTAAACAGAACATTAGATGGCGTTAATATTTTAGATATGAATAAACATCCCAAGAGAAGTGTTAAATACGCACAAATATTCAAGGCATTCCATTAAAAAAAAAGACCTAAGTGTGCCACACTTTTTGTAACAACCTGTATATTTGAAAATTATTTTAATGTATGCGCATTTACCCACAGTTTACATCTGCATTAGAAAGATTTTTTTATCTGTTACGGTATACGAGCTATCGAACTCCCACGCACTATTGTCCCACCCTGTATAACATAATATAGAGTTTAAGGCTTACTGGAGTATAACTCTACAGGTCATTATTATCAGTTCACAAACATTCTAAATATTATTTATCAAATAAATCGCATTGTAAGCAATAAAACAAAAAACAACCAAGCTATTTTTACTTGTATGCCGGTTCCATAACAAACACTTTATAAACTACTTACTGATTAGGTGTTACAAGTACAAAAGTTATTTATTTATTACTATATTGAGAACTGCATTCGGGCAATTATTAAACTTATTTAATGCTAATGTCAAAAAATGACAGTTGTAATTAGATATTTAATTCATGATACAATGTACTATTTTGTGTTTTTTTCTTTTAATAGATACACAGTTAAAAATATAGCATTGCCTAAAATGAGGTATAATTTGTGCACGAGTGTTTTATTATTATATTATATTATATTAATTTACAACCAACGTAAAATCAAGTTACCTAATGTCACAAATTCTAACCGATTGATTGCTAATACTTCACTTACATAAAAAATACTCTTTATACGTTTTTTATTTTTAAATAACAATAAACAACGCAAAAATTTTATACGACTCTCGATCGTTAAATACTTACAACAGATTTCGCAAATTAGAAAATCGAAGCTCAAAGGGTCTCCTATTTCCAACTGTTTCTCGATCTGTTAAAAGCGACTTACCTATCTTGGAGCGTAATATACTATAGCAGTGTTGCCAAATCATGGGTGCCGGAAAATACAACGCATGGCAAGGTGCTACATTTACAACATTTAAATAATTTTATATACGTATATACAGGGTGTCCTTTAAATGCCTTAAAAGCTTCAGGTAGAATTTTTCCTTTATGAATGCTTAATACAAATCTTCAAAAAAAAGTAGGTATTTGGAGCTTAGTTTTCTTGTACGAGAGTGTTAAAGTTCATATCTTTAAAACAGAGTATCATGGAAACAATAACGAGAACTTTAATTTTGCACGTATCTGCCGATAAGTGACTGACTGCCGCTTGACTATGTAAAGATTAATATTTAGTTGACGCTCTAGTTGCTCTTCTGGAAGTACTGTTAAAAATGATAAATTTCGTAAATACTACATTTGACAACAGTGCAAGGCCATGGTATTGTGATGAAAAGTAGAAAATTTGTTTTTCGACATTTGTCATGTAATGTCGGCCTACTAATTAAATTCTCCATAAATGCAAAGACATCGTCAACGTTGCCAAGTATAATATTCTTTAAGTGTCTCGTGTGAGGAAACTAAGCACTATAGGAAGTTCGTGTTAGTGTTTTTGAGGACTGTATTTCTTACAGAAGAGTACTACCTGAAGCTTTTAAGGTATTTAAAGGACACCCTGTATAACAAAGTTACCTCTATTATAAAATCAACGAACTAAACTGTATATCCCAGAATAATGGGTGTCAATATGGCTCCCGACCTATTTTCTGTTAAACGAGATTAATGACTTTTTCGAAGCGTTGGACGAATTTATACACACGAAACACTGAGGCACCCAAAGTCGGGTGCCTCTTGGTATTTTTGGGTGCCGCAATAACAATGAGTATGCGGTTTGGGTGTCTCAATGACAATTCTTATGTATATATATATATATATATGCATACAAGGTAGGTAGTCACTTCCAAAGTAGATATACACCAACCGTTGACACTTCATATATAACGTAGTGACTTCCATTTTCAGAAGTCACAACGTTTTCCTTGTTTTTTTACGAATTTCAAAACTACAGGGTACCTAATGCCTAAATACAAAAAATGTTGTGGAAGTGACTATGACCTCCCATATCTGCAGATCGGGCTTTTAATTCAGCTATAGACCGCTGGCGCTGGTATCGCTTCACTAACGTGAGAAACTGTCAACACGAAGTCACTTCCGTTAATTAGAGGGTATCTTATTGCTTCCGTTTATTGGCAACGCTGTTTTCGCAAATATTTTGATATGCATTAAGAATAAAATTGCGCTGGTAGTTTAAATGGCTGGTAATATTTGCCGTTTACACATCATTCCCGCTACTTTTTGTGATCGCTACCGGGGCTTCCCCGTTCAAGATGTGAAAGTTCGTCGTTTGATGAAGTTTAAAGGTTAAGATGTGTTCTCGAGGCAATTTATTAATGGTGCTAACACATAAAAAAGTAAAAAAACAGCTATTTGTATCTAGAAGTAAAGTGAATCTCTTTGTTAATCCACCAATCCCGTATACTTTAATTCTTTGTTAAACTGCACAAAATCGCATCAGACTTTGTTTAATAATTAATAAAATGCCATTAAAGCTATCAAGTTAATACGATTCTGTTTCGTCTAAAGGTTTCCCTACACACGCAATTATATTGCTCAATAGATGGTTGTGCAATTGCTAAATTTGATATTGCGCAAAGTTATTGTCCGTTTATACCATATATTGTTTAAAGATTGAGCACATTTGAAATTTCATATACAATATTGAGTGAGATGGTGCGTGTGACACGATGACAACAACAACTCAAGAGCGCCAATTTCTGTCGGAATTTTTAAATTTTGATGGGCAGTATCCGATGTGCGGTAAGGAATATTGTGATAGAAATAAGAAGAATGAAGTTTATAAGATTTTGGTAAAGAAGTACAAGGAATTTTGGCGAAAATGTAAAAAATGATAAGGAGAAAAAAGTTAATAGTTTTAAATACCATCCTTTGGACCAACGCCGTTTTTTTGGTGTTTTGCAAGCAAAACTTAATACAACATGCTTCTCCTTTTTTCGACTTCCTATTAACTCTGTTTCCAGAACTCAACTGAATATTGCGCAAAAATATTGAATCGTGTAGGGAATACAAACTTTGTGCAATACAGTTGCGCAAGCAGAAATTGCGTTATATCGTTGCGTGTCTAGGGTGGCCTTAACAAAAATTTAAAGTTATGCAAGACTGGCCGGTAATTTATTTTAATACAGTAATACATATATCTTTTCATGTGCATATTCAGATCTTACTTGGGTTAGTTTAGTTTATTGATTACAAAGATGTTTACAAATAATGTTACATTACCTATCTCTGTAACAAAATTAGAATAAAGCTTTCTAAATTAACAAATAATCATAAACATGACTTTCTCTCGTTCATCATTAGAAAATTTTTAAAATTTTAAAGTCATTTCTAGTTCAT
>JABXWE010067392.1:0-10719 GCA_014611495.1 Limonius californicus
CATCTATCATATTTTATCATAAATCACTTGTTATGTTATGTCAACGGTAAATAAAATCACGCTTTATCAATTGTCATTAACAGATGCAGGAATTTTTGATTTTTATTTCGTACTGTGTTTCCAAAAGTGAGTCATATTTTGTGAGCCTGAAATATGGACTTTCGGCTAGAGTAAGTAGAGTTTTACCAATTCCATTTTATTTTTTTTAAGTTATTATATAATTTTACTCATCAGGAGTAATGATTTTAACAATTAAATGTCTTCCTGTCGTCGATTATTTATTTACTGGTTAGATTTTTTCACTTTATTGCTGGTGTTACCACATGATAACTCTAGCAGTTCTTAGGCGACAAAAGTGCTAAAATGGCGATCCCTATTTTATAAGTTATTTTATTATTTCTAGACGAGGTTTTACTCTAGAAGAGGCCCTTCAAATTGCTTACGATGAAAACATTGAAGCTGAACAAATTTTTATTGAACCACCAGAATCAGCTGTCCTTACGGAGAGGACTCTGGGGATAAGGATGATCCTGGCTTAGTAGACAACTTCAGTGGTCCACAAATTTTAGCAGGAGCTGAAATACGGCTCGTAAATAATCATAGCTATGGTGTATCTGATGATTCGAATGAAAATTCTCAAGAAAATCAGGAACATAGTTTTCGGCAACCGGGATTTGAAAAGATTACAATATGAATAAAGGGACACATTATTCCATCTGTTAGAAGTTTTCCAAAAATTGATTTTCCACTAAAATATGAAAATATAAGTAATTTGGAAATATTTGAAACATTCATAGACAACGATATCTTCGTATTTTTGGCGGAAGAATCTAAAAGATATGCCCTATTTATAAACGACCGGGATCCTAAAATTTCAATCGAAGAGATGAGGTGTGCTATTGCAATCTTTATCCTTACTGGCTATAATAAACTACCAGGGAAAGACTTTTATAGGGACAGTCTGACAGACATGAAAAACTTCATGGCCAGTGAAGCAATGAGGCGGGACCGATTTAGACTGATTTTGAAATATCTCCATTGTGCCGATAATACGAAACCAGATAAGACTGATAAAGTCCGGAAATTACGCCCTCTAGTGAATCTGCTAAAGGATAAATTTATTAAAAATTGAATCCCCGAAGAAAATTTGGACTTTGATGAATCCATGATCAAGTACTATGGGAGACACTCGTGTAAACAATTTATACGAGGAAAGCCAATAAGATTTGGATACAAGATGTGGTGTCTCAACGCACCCTCTGCCTATTTGGTCAATTTTGAGCTATATCAGGGAAACAAACCACAGGGAAATGCCGATTATAAACGTAAATTTGGCAAATGTGCAGCTTCTCTAATCAATATGATAGAGGAATTGCCGGATGAACATAAAAAAACTTCCTTTCTAATCTTATTTCGACAATTTGTTCACTGGATTCAATATTCTGTTTCACCTAAAAGAAATGGGTTATAATGCCACAGGTACTTTAAGAGAAAACCGAATACCTAAAGGTTGTCCCTTACCGCATAAGAAGAATATGAAACGTAAAAGTAGGGGAGATTTAGTATCCACTATCGACAAAGAGGATGGAATTATGGTTGTAAAATGGATGGATAATAACGTAGTAAGTACTGCATCACCCTGTCATGGAATTGCACCGCTTGGAAATGTGAAGCGCTATTCTCAAAAGGAGAAGAAAATAACTCAAGTGCAAAGGCCATCCGTAATTACCGAGTATAATCGCTATATGGGAGGTGCAGACCTGCTCTATAAAAACACATCTAGGTACCGCATCAGCATTAGAAGGAAAAAATGGTGGTGGTCAATTGTTACTTGGCTCTTAGATGTAGCTATAGTCAACGCTTGGATTATAAGTCGGCAACGAAAAGGTCAAGCTCAGCTGTCAGTTGGAATTCAGAAGAGAGATAGTCCAAGGGTACCACACTAAATACAAAGTGGCACCGAAAGCAGCTGGGCGACCATCAAATTCTACATCAAGTGTATCTATGAACAGAGTATCTGATGATATCCGTTATGACCGACGAGACCTGTTAAGGGCCAATCGAGCTTTTTCGACGACCCGTAACCAGACGGATGGAAAACGGCCTTCAGCTTAGCTCAGAGGACTAGGGGGAGTTCGTGAAAATCGCTTATGGGAGAAAATCTTTAGTGTGTACAGGGCAAGTCAAAATAAGTGGACGCCACCTTCCAAATCCAGCTGGTTGTAGGTCCTCGTGGAAGGCAGAGAAGCCAACAGCTTACGGAAATGGAACTTACCGTGATTGTGCCTCCTCCTATATATTTAAAGCTTGCAAAATTTTTACATAAAGAAATACAGAGTACACAAAAATAAAAGAGGCAGTAACTTTTAACACACATATAATGAAATTATTGGTATGGCGATACAAAAAGAAAAGACAGGAAATGGCATTTCTATGAGTTTACAACTATTTGAACGTCCAAAAAAACACAAAATTCGCTGCCGTTGACGCACAATATTTATATTTTAATTAATCTGTGTGACCAATGACGTAGAGTTTACAGGAAAAATACAGTATTAATATCTTTAACAATCAACAATAAATAAATGGCGGTTGAAGATCGCTTTTAGGTTGCATAAAACAAACAAGTCCAATATCGTGGAATTTTGTAAGTTTGCGCGAGGAAATAAAAAAGGGTTTCTTTTAACACTGCACAACAAAAAAACTGGTTCTTTACCTGGAAGTTCGGAGAAGGCAGGCACAATTCCCGGAGGGTTGATTTCCAAATGCAGGAAAATATGTTGAACGACAGGTTGTTCATCGTTGAACGATAGTAGCAGCAACAAGACCGGCGCTGGGCTTCGAATTCAACTGCCGAACGGCGATTGGCCAATTCACAAAAAATTGCCTTTTGTTTGGGTTTAAAATTCTAGCGTACTAATATCCGACAATTGTCGATGTGTTGTTTTCAACCCCATGGTAAAACAACGAAACGAAAATTACACCAGGTATACCCGTCGAAAACCCAAGCCGACTCTTGCAGCACTCGATATATATTTACGGCCCTCCCCTGGAGATGTAATTTGGGAAGACACCGGAGTCAAGAAAGGTGGAAGATTGACTGACGTAAAAGCGCAACGGGAATCTGCACTCTCCCCCCAAAATTGCACCATCTTTCGAAACGTTATGTAAAAGTTCTAGAACGAAAACGGACACGTGCGTTCTCCGAAGCGTCCGAGGTCAAACGCGGAGAAAAAAAACAAGAGTCTGCATATCTCAAACTTCGAAAGACAAAACAGAAATGGTAACCCAAAATAAGAGTGCAATTAAAATAACGTTATTAATTCTGACGAAGCGGCAAACAAATTAAGATATCAATTCATATAAAGCGGCACATTTTAAAATGAACATAACAGACCATTTGCTAGTACCTACCGAAGGTAAAAAAAGGAAACGTTGCGCTGGAGAGGGATGCATTTCCAGTGTTCGCACCATGTGCATCAAATGTGGAGATGGAAGGCTTGTTAATGTAAGGGGTTGAGGATAAAATTTTTTGGTAGAAAGATATTATTAAAGATATTATTCTATTAAATTGAGATATGTAGTTTGACCTGAATATTACTACATAATATGAATTACCTGCAAATTACCGTATTTGATGTAAAGATGAAAGGGTTGCGAATATAAGGGGTTGCAAGATGAAACTGTGTTGGCAGAAATATGATATTCTGTAAAGCTCAGGTAGAGTAGTTCGTACTTAATAGCACTCCTCGAATGGTTTGCAAATTACATATATGAATATGGCAAGGGATTTAACGGATACTGGTAATAAACTTTTTTGTCGCAAACTTATTGTTTAGTACACGGATCTGCTTGTCTGTTTAACATTAAATGCAATGTAATGTTTCTATGGACTGCATCTTTTGAAATTATGGAGATTCTTAAAATTCAATGCAAAACAAGTCCAGACAGTTGGAAACGGGTACCTCTATTTAAACCCAGCCAGTTAAGTTTCTAAATCATAAGGTTAAAACAAAACGACCCCTTCATAACGATGCTTGTTGCTACGCATAAATGCGCAGGAAGGGTTGCCTATACATGACTACTAGAAGAGCCATTACTGTTATCGCGGACTGAACAAATCAAATACTAATAGATGCGAAACAGTAATTCATAAACTTTGTTTCTTGTTCATTTATAAATGCCCCCTTCTAAAAATGTGTTTATGTCTACAATTTGAGTCGATTCTAAAGAAAGACAATTAAATGCATTAGGCTGCAAACATAGTGGAGCCGAGAGCAAAGACGTGAGCAATGGGGAGAGCAAAGATTTTAAATAGCAGAGCGTCGATAAAAGAAACGGGTGCACATAGTAGAGAGTTGATAAGCGAGCACGATACATCAGTATGTCCTCTAATAAAGTAGATGATATTTTTTTAATTGAAAGTTCGTCATTAAAAGTTTGGTATCTATCGCAAAATACCGGCGGAAGAAGTTGTAATGTGCACGAAATAAATAGAAGTAGACACGCATTAGGCGAATTTCATCACCTGTATGAAGAATTGCGAAAACATCCAAATAAATTTTACTTATATTTTCGAATGACTCATTCAACTTTTGATTATATTTTAAATAAAATATACCATAAATTAATTAAGAAATGGACAAACTTGAACCTTCAACCCATCGGTCCTACAGAACGCCTCGCGATTACTTTAAGGTAAGTAGAATAAAGTAAGGTTATTATTATGC
The DNA here is from genome assembly GCA_014611495.1 of Limonius californicus. Classification (NCBI taxonomy): domain Eukaryota; kingdom Metazoa; phylum Arthropoda; class Insecta; order Coleoptera; family Elateridae; genus Limonius; species Limonius californicus. The sequence goes on from JABXWE010067392.1 coordinate 4,731, forward strand.
AGTATCTTTATTTAAGAATGAAATAAACCAAGATAATTTGTACATTTTATATTAGTAATTAGATTGTACACTGTCATCGGTAAAGTGACTTAAATACGAAGCTGCCGATGGAGGATTCGAATATTCACCGGTAATAGCATTTTGTAACTGTGCAATTCTTGAATCTTGAGCTAAAGTGTTCACATGAGTTTATTGTTGGTAGTCATGTGATCGATTTTCATAAGCCATATCATATATCATTTGTTGAATTTTAATTCTCAACAGCATTTTTTTGGGTGGTGAAAGTTGTCTTACATGGGGAAGCAAACTTTCGAAAAAGCTGAGGTCCTCATCAAATGTTCTGGCGTATTTATTTTCCAGCAACTTTAATTTCTCTTGCTCAAGTTTTACCAAGGCATTTCCAATGTCACGGTTATCTTGACGTTTAGTTTTCTTCGCTGATTTAGCCATCTCATTACTGTAAGCCGCTGAGGCACTTCTTTTTCCTTCTATGGCCGACTGATTCTCAGGTGAAGTTAAAGAAGCGTCCAAGTTTTCTGTGTTTATTATAGTTTCGGTTGTGAGTATATCTTCAGTATCCTCCTCCAGTACCTCGTTTTGACTCACAACTTCAGGTAAATTTCCACCGTCACTTCTTACAGTGAATTGGTCTTTTAAAAAATAATGACTGTCAAAATACTGCCAGGATGAGCGCGAACCTACTACCCCAGGCCCTTCGTCGCCAGAGTGTTTGACTCGAATTTTTTTCAACTCCTTGCGGAAGGTATCACGTAGGGTTTTCCATTTTCCTCGGACAATTGTCCCTGTAAAAACAATCGAATGCAATTACCAAGCTTATTCTGAATAATATGTTTTTTGCAGATATTTAGCAACAGGAGTATCTTTCAAAAGTCTCGGATTTACTTTTCGAATGGGAGCCAGCACAGTATCATCAATTGTTAAAGAGACTGTAAAAGTAATCTGGGATGTGTTACAACCAATTCATATGAAAATACCTACGAAAGATATTTTTAAAGCAACGGCGAAGGAATTTTATGAAAAATGGAATTTTCCAAATTGCTTGGGTGCGATTGACGGCAAACATATTCGTTTAAAGTGTCCTAAGCATTCTGGAAGTATGTTCTACAATTACAAGAATTTTTTTTCCATTGTCCTTCAAGCGGTTGCGGATGCAAGTTATAGGTTTATAATCATCGATGTTGGGGGTTACGGAAAGCAAAGCGATGGTGGCACGTTCCGTGCGTCTTCTATGTTCCATTTATTACAAAGAAAAGCTCTAAACATTCCACAAAATGATGTTTTGCCTTCAACCGAAATCCTTGTACCGTATGTCTTTAATGGCGATGAAGCATACCCTCTACTAACAAACTTATTGAAACCTTATAGTAGAAGAAATTTGGATGCTGAAAAAGAATACTTCAATATGCGACTTTCACGAGCGAGACGTGTAGTTGAATGCGCTTTTGGAATCATTAATGCTAAATTTCGCATACTCTGGAAGCCTATCGAAACGGCACCCGATTTTGCAGATAAGATTATTAAATGCATTTGTATTTTGCACAATATAATAATCGATATGGAAGGAGTCGACATTCAGAGTGAATCCGAAATTTTATCACATTCCGAAAATGTTTTTATGGGGTCTAGACAAAACAACAGAGCCGCGACAGAAGCGGCTTTCGTCAGAGATACGTACAAAATGTATGTATGCCGTAATAGAATATAATATAAATGCCGAAATTACTATGAAATATTGTTAATTTAAAAATTTGCTGAAATAAACTATTAAAAATACTTACTGGTCATTTTCATTTCTGCAGCAACAGCATCCCATAATTTATCTAAAATAAATCTATTGTGATGCTGTGGATCTCTCTTGTCCCAAAGCGCACTTTTCACATAAACGGCACTTATAAATTGTTCGATATTCATGGTGAAGTCGCAATTTTGTAACGCGAGCAGAGCGGCGAAAACAAACTTGGTTGAATTCAATGCTTTGCTCGTTTATAGCAGTATTGCTTCAGCTTTGCTCTTCGCGACACTATGCGTACTCATACCTGCCACAGTTTGTTTGTTTTCGCCGCTTTGCTCTACGTTTTGCTCACTTCTTTGCTCTCGGCTCCACTATGTTTGCAGCCTTACACAAAAACACACGCACATGCATTGCTAGTAATGGCGTAGAATAATTTCATCTTATACTAATAGTTATACCTATTAGGATCATATCACATATCCTCAGGTAAAAGTTTCTATTTTCGGCGATTACATTGCTTAGCACCAGACATCCGTAAATCACACTAAAAAGGTAAGCATTTAAATATATTAGTAACCTAGACGACTGGTGGAAGTAATTAAATTTAAACAAAACAACAAAAACAGACAGCGACTCATTATAAGTTCATTTAATAAGTAAGTACATATTTAAAATATAAGCATTTTTGTTCCTGCTTTTTGGACAGATATTTGGTTTGTTTTCGTTTAATCGCAATTGATTTCGTTGATTTCGTTAACTCACCTTTAAAAATATATCATGATAACTTTCCGTGAATAATACCGCACAATAGAACAAACATCGCCATCAATACACACAAAAATAGTAAAATAGCGTTTTCTACTCCTTATTTAGAATCGTTTATTTATAAAAATACAAAGATATCGATACTTTAAGTAGTATTTATTATACTATAAAATTATGTTAATATTACCACTTCTATTTGTCATTACAGTTTCAAAAATTATTAATAAAACTGGCGAATGGCATTATAACAATCAATTGGTCTGATTAAACACTTATCTAAGATAGCAAAAATTAATAATTAAGAAAAGTTGCAAGCTATAAAGCATCGTTTGTACAAATCAAGAACGTAAAAATTATTTTTATCTTTATAGAAACAATTTATTTTTGAATTAAAGCTATAATTTTTCAATAATTTTTATTTTTATGTAAATATATAATAAAATGCTTAAAAATAACTTTTTTTACACAAAGATAATATTTTTGATATTATTTTTCTCAAATTTTTTATTTTATTATTTAAGAAATGTATTTTTTATTTTTTGGCATTGTTCTAAAATGAAAAATAAATTAAAATGCAGCTCAGGTGTAATGGATATGTTAGCTAACACACGAATAGAAATATAAACAACCCAAATTTTCTATCAGAAACACACAAATTAGCAGAAGTGTGTTTTGAAATAAGTTACATAATTGCAATAACACCAACTAAGGATTTTTTTAAACAAGTCACATTAAATGCCATAAATTTTGAATAACTTTGTAAAAAGTCCTTAGTTGTGAGTTAACAGCCTCTGGTTTGTGTTACTGCTTAGGTAATGACCTAATATGACAAATGTTCTTTGACGTTTGACTGTTTAATATGTCTAAACTGCATTGTTATATTTTATAAAACAGATACATTATAAGATAATACCGCATTTTATACGAAAGAGTACTTAACACACATTAACATGTACCTACCGCATTTGATAAACAGAAACAGGAATCTGACGTTAAGTACACCTGTTCCGAATTTAGCTATAATTGGTAAGTAAGTACACCTCTTTTAGAAAGTAATTAAAGGTTTGTTATGATAAACACAAATCAAGAGGCATTATCTACAAGGTTCGTGTGTTATATAATATTTCCATTACACCTTGTGTAAATCAGTGCCACCTCTTTCCTGCAAGTAGAAGCTTGGTGTTCACAAAATAATATTAATTAAACATACAATTTAATAAAATATCCACGAAATACAATTTTAAAAATTAAATAGAGAAAAGTGTAATTTTTGTTTATAATCGACTACAGAATATTTCTTCACAAAATCATTATATTGAGTAGAAAACATGTGTTTTAAATTAATTGCATAAAAAATTCTTATGGGTCATAAAATAATTAAACAGTTTTTTTTTATAATTGTGTCTGAAAGTAAAAATTAATTTGCGAACTAAATGACAAAAAATATTTATAAAAAAAGTGGATGATTGCAAATAATTTTTAGTCTTCTACTGGCACAAACGGCGCTTCATAGCGAGCCGCTAATGCGCATCATATTGTATCTTCTGGTTAATTTTTCCAGAGTCACGGTTCAAAGTCAAGGACAAAATTTATAAAAACCAAATCGCGTAGGATTTCAGACGGCCTCGTCCCGACAGCACAAACAAGAGATGTTAAATTTTTATTGCCGGATAACTTATAATTCATGCTGGTTTTTAAGTAGTAAGTTTAGAACATATCGTATTGATAAATACAAACTTGATCGTTCACAGGTTATTCTATCAGGCACTTTCTTTCTCTTCTATTTCAATCGAAAGTTAATCTGATTGCTTTGTTTCTTTTTGTAGTTGTTATTGCAACCTAATTATAGATATATTGGTTAGATACGAACCAAACAAGTTTTTTCCTTAAGCCATTACGCAGTATGGAAGTAATTAAGAGATTAAGAACGTATTTTCTTGAAGACTGAAAATACACTGCTAACTCTATCTTCTAACAAAAACCAGCTGGTGATGAAACAATTAGCTACGTTGAGCTATACCGGGTGGCCACGAGCCTAGGGCCATGCTTATATCTCTTTCAATTATGAACCGATTTAGACGAAATTTGGTACAAGGATATTAGACCTAATTTCGGATGGACATGCAGATATAGTCAAAATGGCCGACTTCCGGTTTTACCGGGAGTGCGTTTACCGTTGATTTTTTAAATGCATCGCCCAGTATATTTTATGTTTTTCGGAATCTACAACTCAAATTACATAAAACAGCGTTGCCAAATTTACATTTTTCTCAAGGAATTTTTCTTTTTTTTCAAATTTATTTTTTACCGTAGAAAGCCGTGATTTGGGAAAAATTTGTTCCAGTTGATTCTAGTAACTCATATTAATAGTGCTTTCATCAATTAAATTAATAACAAATGCCCCATGAAAGCATAAAATTTGCCAAACGTGTTTTTTTAAGAACATATCATTTTTTTAAATGGCACCTACTAAGGGCCATAATGCCATTAAATAGCTAATTTAATTACCAATCTAACGATATCCATCATGCACCACTTCATCTTTGTCTAAAACTGAAAAATAATTATTTACTAAATTGTAAAATATGTAATACTATGTTTAGTTTGATAAAATAATAGTAGCCACGGAAAACAAAAGGTGCCTATTGTCATGACAACATTAAAATAAATTAAATAAAGTTTTAACTGTCACTCATATTGATAGTGCATTTAACAGTTTCTTCCCAAATGGAACATAATAACCAGAATCGTTATTCTCGAAACGAACAAATCGATATGATATTAATATATGGGGAATGTCACAAAAACGCTATTAATGCAAGTGTGCTGTACGCTGGTCGTTTTCCTTTAAGGTGGCATCCACCAAGAACTTATTTTAGAAAATTGGAAATAATACTAAGAAAAGCACCCGCTAATCAAAACCACAACGCGTTTATCGTCACGGAAGAGAGGCAGAAATTAACGTATTGGCCTATGTTCAATTTTCTCCATCAGCCTCACTGCGAGAATTAGAAAACGAGTGCAACGTGAGCATGGAAAATGCCAGAGAAATATTAAAAAAACATAAATATCGCTCCTATAAATATTATTTACATCAGCATTTATATGAAAACGACTCAGAAAGAAGACTAGAATATTGTCATTGGTTATTACATAATCAAGACTTAAATAATTATTTTGTTTTAAAGATACTGTTTTCAGATGAGTCTAGATTTACGAACAATGCTATGTTCAACAGAAACAATACAAGGCAGTGGGCTCAAGAAAATCCTAAATTGTTGAGAAAAGGTAATTTCCAAGAAAAGTTTGGATTCAACGTCTGGGTACGAAGTATAGGGACAAGAATTATTGGACCTATTTTCTTCGACGGATCGTTAACAGGCCCAAGATATCCTGAATTTTTGGAAAATGAAATCGAAAATGATGTAAATAATTTACCCCCGAACATTAGTGAAAACATGTTCTTTCAGC
>JABXWE010067393.1:0-11155 GCA_014611495.1 Limonius californicus
TTTTTGAGTTTCCACTCAAAGTGGAGTGGAAAATTGATGACTGCTTTAAAAGTGAGATCCCAATATTTGATTCAAAGTTACGGATTAAAATTCTAGACCATAGTTATACTTACATTCCAACTTGTGAAATTCACAGTTTCAAATTCCGAAGTAAAATTTTCCAGTTATCTATTTTGGCAAAGGAAATTTCGATGTTAAACCCATCTTTAAGGTTTCTTCGATTTTAAGTGCTGGGCTTAAGATCTTGCGTTCAAATTCGAGATATCAATTAAAGTCGTATTCTGTAAAAATGACATCGCGATGTAAATTTAAGATCTAGACATGCAATAATAGATCGACCTTCGAAATTTCCACTTTAATTTTAAAATTTTGATGCAAGTGTCGAAATTCGATAATTTGTTTTAAAATTCAAGCAATAAACTTGAAGTGCAAACTCTCCTTATAAAACACATAAAACACCTGATCTTGATTTTATATTTCCAATGTAAAACAACTATACAGTATACGACGATAACATACCAATATAAATTTACAACACAATTTAGATGCTTGTGAATTTAAATGGGATATTAACTTGATATTTAGACTCGTATTTAAAGCCAAATTCTGGTTTTAAGCTATGAATTTTGTAGAAAAAAATCGCAGGCTGCTCTTCAAACTGGATACCCCAACCCGATTTAAATGGGAGTTTCGTCATGAAACTCGAGGTTTTAATTATAAACTGGAGATCTTAATTTAAAATATCAGGTTTCTTGCCAAGCAGTAGAGGTTTACGTTAATATTAAGATCACCATGCTAGCTGTTGAAGGACTAATTTTCGTTTTGAAGACTCAAGCCTTTGAGTTGAAATTCAAGATGTACACTGTTTCCTTTGAAACATAAATTAATAAATAAAATAAACCCTCTCTTACAATTTGTTAAAGTCTCACTTATGCTTAACCGTGTTGTTTAAAGGATTTGTAAACAGTACTAACAGAGATTTTTAACACATTTATGTTATCATCTTATATTGTACTCCTATTATACATGAATTTCCTAGTTTGGAAGCATTTCTTGAAATTTCAGAAATTATTAATATAGTATTTTATAAGTATTCTTGTATTTTTGGAGTTTTATAATTTAAAAATGAGATATCCTCTTTACACTCGAGGCTGGATTTTAATCTGTAGATATCTTTGAGTTGTAGTTAACAGCTTTTTCTATAGCTAATTCGATTTTAAAGTCAATATTTAATATTTTAAGTTGCAGTTTCAAGTTCATACTAAATATTTCTTAATAATAATAAGATTAAAATTAAGAATATTCAGAAAAATCTTCAGAAGTTTCTCTGCTTTCCATTACCCTTCTTCTTCTTTTTCTTCTCCATCATTTTAGGCAATTTTGCAGGTTCTACTTCGATAACATTCACAAGCTGTCTCTCCATCGTTTGCTGGGGCGTCCAATACTTCTCCTCCCTTGGCGTTGGCTGTCTTGTACTATCTTTACTAATCTTTCATTTTCCATACCTGACACATGGCTATCCCATTCCTGTCGTCTGGCGTTTACCCATTTCGTTATTGGTTGTATATTACATGTTTCTGGTATGTTGCCATTAAGAATTCTGTCCCGCCTGTCTTTCCTATTATTTTTCTTAGTATTGCCATCTCTGCCACTTGCATCCTCTGTTTTGTTTTTGCAATTTCTGCCGTAGTTTTTAAGGCGTATGTCATGACGGGTCTTACCGCCCCTTTCTATATTCGTGCTTTCGCTTCGAATCTTAAATGTTTTCTTTACCATGTGGCATTGTTTAGGCAGCCTCCGAGTCTTTCTGCTTTCATTGTTTGCTCCCCTGCTACTTTGTCCAAGTTTCCATGGCTTGTAATTTTCACTCCTAGATACTTTATTTCCATTATTTGTTCAACTGAATTGTTCTCTACCATGAGTTTATCTTAGTGGTTCTTTCACTACTGTCATCGATTTTGTTTTTTCGGTAGCGGTTTTCATATTGTACTTCTTACCTGTTTGATTAAACTGATAGTGTAATTTCTGTAATCCATCTTCGTCTTCCACAATCAATACAGCATCGTCTGCATAACATATGATATTTATTTTGTTCTGTCCGATTCTACATCCTCGCAGCAGTGTGATTTTCTTTATTTCTCGTCGATTGTTGAATAACAGCGGGCTCAGAGAGTCACCTTGTCTGATTTCTTTTTCAGCTACTATTGGTTAGAAAAAACCTTCTGGGTTTCGGATTTTATTTCAGATTCTGTTGTCTTTGTATATGTCTCCGATCAGTTTTGTTATTGGTGATGGTACTTCTCTATTAGCCAGAATTTTTATAATATCATTTAATTGTACCCTATCAAAGGCTTTCTTTAAAGCTATATGGAACAGGACCGCAGGTCTGTTATATTCTAGAGATTTTTCTATTAATTGTCGTAATACAAGTATTTCGTCGGTACAAGAACTTCCGCTTCTAAATCTTTGCTGTGCATCTTCTAGTGTGATTGTGTTATCAGTTCAGTTTTTGCGTTAGGATTCTGGTTGTTAGTTTTGGTGTTGTATTGAGCAAATTAATCCCTCTCTACTTTTCCGGAACTTTTTCGTCGCCTTTCTTGAATATAGGTATCAATATATTTGTTCTCCACTCCAATGGTATTCCTTGTGTTTTCATTATCTTCTGTAGATGATATGTTAGTTCATTAATGAGCTTTTTCTCTCCATACTTTAGTAATCGTTGGTAATTCCATCCCCACCAGGAGATTTTCTATTTTTAGTTTCTTTACTGCATGCTGTACCTCTTCTGATGTTGTTTCTATTTATATAGCGTTCTGTTCCATTTCTTCTTCTTCCCCTTGTTCTTCCCTTTGTTTTTCAGCTGCACAAATTAGGAAAGGTATCTCATCTATTCTGCAATCCCTATTTGTTGTGTTTCCACGTATTCCTTTGTTTCCGTTTCCTGATTCCGTATTAGCTTTCATATTTGTTTTTCTACCCCATAGAAATCTCTTTCCAGGTTACTTGAAAATTTTTCCCAGTAGCCCAGTTTTATTTTTCTTATACTGTTGTTCACCTGATTTCTGGTTATCTTATAGTCTTCGTATGGTCGTTGCGTTGGCGGTTGTCTGTATGAAAGGTAGGCTATCCTTTTTTGTTATGATAGGGTTGTAGTAACCAAATTAAACACACATCGGTAAACATAAGTGTTTATTGGTTATTTGTAATAGGCGTTCCTTATAGGAACGCTCGCAATTGAATTCTCCAGTTTTGCACATACATACTTTTTATAAAATTACCTTACTTGCTATTTAACCTGATAGTGCAATGACTTAACTATATGCTTACACACCAACTATAGGAAAGCTGAGTTGGCTTCATGTGCAATATTACTGCAAGCTATTAGCAAACGTTCAATAACTTCTAATAGGTACAAATTTATACACACAAGTCCATCACAGGGTTTTTATTTCCTCGCAGATCACGGTGTTTTGCTGTCGATTAAATTTCTATTTATATTGACTTTCCTTTCTCCAACTGCTTTATTTGCTGCTTGCATGCAGTATATTATGTTTTATTTTCTTCCAACTACCTTCCACGAAGTCCTCTTCTTCAATCGTTTCTTTCTCGATGTGGGCTGTTAATCTGTTTTCATATAATTCTTTGATCGTATCATATTGTAGAGATTCTATATTAATTTTTGTTATATAGTTTGGTACGGGTTTCTTGGATTTTTTCATTTTCATTCTAATTTTCCCTACCACTAAATTGTGGTCACTGCCGATATCTGCGGATGGTAACGCCTTTACGTCTAGTATTTGTTGAAGATGAATTTTCCTATTTGTTTATATATATATATATATATATACACATATATATGGTTCATATATTTCCTCTTGTGTTTTGGAAAGTGACTTTGTGCTGTGTTTTATGATCAAAAAATGTGTTGTTAATTGTTAGTTCATTATGTGCACACATACTAATCATATTTTCTCCGTTATCATTAACTACTTATTCATTAAAACGTTGTTTGACTTTGGGTATTATGTTATTTCCTATACAAGCATTTGAATCGCTCTTCTTCTGTATTTACCAAGTATAAAGTATTTTGGAGCTCGTCATGAAACATTACATTTTCATATGTGGGTTTATTATTTGCGGGGGCAGACACTGACATGATATTTACTACTGTATTAGATGTTCCTATTTGTATCAGGAGTATCCTTTCTGATACGTATTTGCAACTTTTGATATAATGTTCATATTTACTATGTATTTCCATATCAACTCCTTCTTTTCCGCGTGTGTCTATTTTTACTTCACTATACACCAGAGTCTTATCAAAATGCAGAGGTAATCGTGCTATTTAAAAAAGGAGATAAGAACAATTTAGAGAACTATCGTCCGATTAGCTTATTATCCCACTTATACAAGCTACAAACAAAAATAATAACAAATAGGCTAACAGACAAACTGGATTTATACCAACCTCCAGAATGAGCTGGATTCCGTAAGGGATTCAGCACAATAGATCATTGCAAAGTATACGCACGTTAATCGAAAAAACGACTAAATACAATATACCCTTATATTTGGCTTTCCTCGATTACCAGAAGGCATTTGACTCGGTGGAAACGTGGGTAATCCTAAAAGCACAAAGTAATGCAAGAGTTGACTTCAACCCTCATAAGATATATTTATGACACGGCAACTATGACAATTACACTGGAAGAAGATACGAAGACCGATAACATTCCAATTAAACGAGGAATACAAGGGGACACCATCTCTCCGAAGTTGTCTACGTTGCCCTTGGAGGATGTTTTTAAAAATATGAAGTGAAAGTGTAAAAGTATTAATATTGATAGAGTACGACTAAATCACTTGAGATTTGCAGATGATGTCAATCTGATCAGCACTTCAGCTGAAGAACTAAAAACAATGGTAGAAGAACTCCATTATGCATTGACCCAAATCGGATTACAAATGAACCTGAGTACAACCAAAATAATGAATCCTGAATAAACACAAATAACCATCGAAAACCAAACCCTAGAGAAAGTATCCGAGAAAAAGTGACGAGACGATATCCAGAGAATAGCAGGGACGGCCTGGATACAAATAGCCTACAACAGAAAAATGTGGAAAGATTTGGAAAAGGCCTACATCCAGGAGTGGTTGATTTCGGACTGAAAAGAAGATACACCACTATGCTTACCGTTTAGTTTCAGTGAGGCAGCATATGTCTATTTTATTATTTGTCATTTCTATCATTATCTCTTGCATTCTAGGACCTTATATTCCATGTTCCGATCTATAATATATCCTTCTTTTTCCATTTGCTTAAAGTCCGTTTTCTGGCAGTGGTCTTCATCGTTGTATCCGTCCCATTCCGAGGCATATTATCGATTCTGTGAGCATTACAGTCGTTTTACCGTAAGCAGGTTGGTAATCTAACCTATGAACCCTCCTCCTTTATCCGGGCTTGGGACCGGCAATGGAAACCGCTGGACTACTCATTCCATTCTTTGGCACCGCAGGCGGAGTTCCATTACTCGTAATACTGTCTTTCCGATATATTATATTAAAATGCTGAGTTACTAGACAACTTCTTTGAACTCATTAGTATACATTTGACTTTAGCTTCCTCGAATCCTAAGTATTTAGGAAAACAATACCAACAACAATGTGCATTAAATAATTCAAAATTTTCTTCCAGTTTCCTGAACAAATTAATACTTCCGTATTTCCGAGGATAAAGAATGTACCTGTACGTGGCTTTCCAATGCCAATAAAAAACAAAGCGTTAAAACTACAAGTATAACCAGTCTGACCAGATAAGAAATTTTGTAATCGCCCTACGAGATTGAAGTTGCGATCCTGGAGAAAAGCAGAGTGTTTAAAAATTCCTTCTCCACAAAAAAAGTGGTAAGAGTAGACTTAAAATTGACCTTAAACATGCGAACAGAAATTTCGCAGCTATTTTATTACCGTAGAAATAATCGTGAAAGTAGAATTTCCTTGTTTTATTATGAGTAAATGAGAAACAGTCAGAAACAGAAATATATAATTTCAAAATTAACTTAAAATAAACGTTAAGTAAATAAAAAAAAGATTTAATACTTTCCCACAAAAAGCTTGAAGTACTCTTGACAACACTGCTTGATTAAGTCTTTTCATTCCACATTCAAAAATCATGAATACCTAGAAATTTGTAAGTTGACAGAAGTTAAAACATTGAAGGTTAAATAATTGTTCTTCGTTGTTGATGATGGAATACACTTTTCAAGAATATACTGCATATAATCTTTGAGCGTGAATGGTATGAATGCTGCAGAAAGAGCCTACGCTGCACAGTTTCCAGACCGAAGGTATTCAACACACAAAACATTTTTAAACTTTCACAATAGATTTCGGACAACTGGTAGCTTAGTTCTTTGATACAACCATTCCAGCCTGCAGCACAAGGGTTGAACGCTTATTTTAAATAATAATTGTCAGGTTTCTAGAATATTGACCCATCATTACCATATTACGAAAGTACAAACACTTCTACCAGATTACCAAACAAGGTTGGAATTGTGTCAATGGCTATTAAAGCATCCACTATTGGGCAGCTGAAAACCCATACGTGTACTATTCTGGAAGACATCAAGGTAGAGTGTCAATTAACCTTTGTCGAGTATTTTGAATAATATGGTATTAAGACCAATTTGGCTTCCAAACATAATTCGAGGTGACGATTTTTTGCAATTCTGAATTAACGATTTAGAAGAGCAAAATCTATGGTTGCAATTAGATGGTACAGCATCACATTTTGCAGCTAACGTTCGGGAATGGTTACTCTTAAATTCTCCAAGGTCCTATAATTTGGCCTCTACGTTCTCCCGATTTGTATACTTTGAATTTGTTTTGTTGAGATGTTTGAAGTGTAATGTTTACCAAACACCAGTAAATACCAAAGAAGGCCTTAACAAAGAATTGTTGATGACATCCAGGAATCAACTCCGAACATGTTTCAGAGCGTTCACGAAAAGTGAATTCGGCGAGCACGGTTATGTATTGAAACTGGTGGACGCACATTTGAACATGTATTGCAACAATTATGCTGTTTCCTTTGGAGTTATTCTGTTGAAAAATGATAATTTTGTGAAAAAGTATATTATTGAAACTGGAATAGCTCGATACTGAAAAGCCGTACACCGGTCCTGTTTGCATTTTTGGTTTCAGTTTAACGCTTATTTTAAGCACCTTTCCCACAGGGAAGGAATTTTGAAACTCCCTATATACTGCCACAAATATAGAGCTTTAGTAAATCACCATAGTCTCAATTTTTGAAAAAAGTTCTAGCAGAATAAAAATGGAAAAAGAGGACGAAATCAGTGAAACTCTAAAGACGAACATCCGAGAAAAGTATATTTTGGAAAGGAAAGGCAAATTGAAAGTATTTTTTGTGTAATCAGTTATGGTCTATTTCCTATTTGATGTACATTGGACGAATAAGCATTTGTCTAAAATTCCAGCTCTACTCATTAGGCAACTTTACAGTCAACAAAGTTATAAAACATTTAGGCTATTTTACGAAGGTATTTCTGCAATTTGACGCAATTTTTATGAAATTCTTGTAGTTTTAAACACTCAACTATTGAGCGACTATTCTTGTCGCTTCTAAAATGTCCATATAAATTCGTGGTTGCTCCGAGCTACCAAATATTTCAAAGTTTAATTGCTATTGCATGATTGTGCCCTATAAAGGAAAGAAAGTTGAGACAGGGCGTCGAGTGGGTTGATAATAGGAATCCCGTCGATATATAATATCAGATAAATAAGGCACTGAAATCTTGGAGAGAATCGCTGGAATTTAATTAAGTATGACATTTAATAAACTATTCAGTGTGTCCTCGGTTCGGCTGAGAAAACATTTCGCATCCGTCTGATAAAAGTCTGCTGATATCGGACCCAGAGACAAGAATTTAACCGTGAAATTCTGTTTTCCGGAAAAGCATTTTCGCGTTGTATGGAGAGGAAATATTGCAGCCGTTGTTTTGTGCTCACAGATCGAAAAGAATATTTTTCGAATACGCTTTTGAGTTCCCCGAATTTCTTGCATGCTTGTAGGCCTGCGAACGGCGCTCTTCAATTTCCAATGAAATAGGATGAAAGATTTATATTATTTCGTGTTCTCATATACTTTTATACGTGAATAAATACCAATATGCCGTCGCGGAATTTACGTTCCTTTAAAATCGTAAAGAAGTGTAGTACTCCATATTGCATAGCTCAGCTCATATCTTTCAATATGCTCACATTGCAACGAATCCTATTCACACATTCTTTTAGGTATTTACTACATAACTAAACCAAATTCCGGTGACAATTTGTAACTAGCTTTATCTTGAGTTGTTTAATGCCACAAAAATGAGGAAAGTCTGATGGGGTTGTTTAACGCCTTCTGGATCATTCTTACTTTTTCCAGGTTTATGTATTGGTATTATATGGGCAGTTCTCCATTGTAGCGAAAAGTGACCTATTCTTAAGCATGCATGAATATTGATGTTAAATACACCACTGCCTTTTTTGTCAAGTGTTTTAAGATTTCGTTTGTTATTAGGTCTGAACCAGACGATTTTCATTCTGATAATCCTTGAATGTATGTTTTAAGCTCTAGGGGAGAAGTTGGTGTAATTTCTGCAAGTGGTTGATGTTGCAGATTTTCGATAGCGTTTTCAACCTCGTTCAAGAAGTTTTGGTCATTTTCTTGCGTATTTGGGTTAAATGTTTGTTCTAGATGTGTTGCCAGTAAGTTAGCTTTTTCTTCCTCAGATGAGTAACTAGTACTATTTGCTGTTAGAGGATAGATGATATTTGGTTAATTCAACAGTCGTTTGGTTGCTAGCCACATAGTGGGATCGCGGGGTTGCATTTCTTCTAGATGTTTGTAGTATCTCTGTAGTTATAGGCCAATCAGTTTATTATCAACTTTATCAAAACTCTTAGAGAAGGTGATCCACACAAGATTACAGTAGGCCCTAACAGAACAGGCTGTACTTCCGTCTCATCAATTCGGATTCAGGCAAAACCACTCAACAACCCACCAACTACTTAGAATCACTAAATTTGTTGAAAAAGGGGTACGAGGAAAAAAATACACTGCCATTGTATTTATGGACTTACAAAAAGTATTTGATAATGTATGGCAACAAGGGCTTCTTTACAAACTGATAAACATTAATATACCGACTTACTTAACCATCATAATTCAATCATTCATATCGAACAGAAGCTTTTTGGTACGAATCCACGCTAAACTATCTAGTAAAAAGCCCATAACAGCTGGAGTACCTCAAGGAAGTATACTGGGACCATCACTGTTTAATTTGTATGTACATGTTTTCTCCTTGGTAATAAACTGGTGGAACTCCAGAAGCAGCAACGGAACAACTACAACATACCATAGATGTAACATGCGAATGGCTTCATCAGTGGAAGATTAACATTAATCCTCCAAATATCAAGTAAAAATGTTCACATTGAGGCGCATTAGACAACTTCCAGTAGTTAGGATAAATGACATCGAGCTAAATTGGAACCCAAACGATTCTGCTAGAAAATATCTGGGGGTATACTTGGATACAAAACTCAGTTGGTGGTATCATATAAATAGAAAGCTTGCCGACCGCCATACTTTTTTTTTTCTCTCATTCATACTTCCGTTCCCCCCTCCCGGAACCGCTTTCGCATTACTTCAGGGGGGTGCGGGCGTCCCTTACATACTAAACATTCATGCAGCATGCACCCTAAACTTAAATAAGCAAATGCGGTTGCCCCAGTCGGGATTCGATCGCCCCAACGGAGCAACTGCATTTACTGTGACCTCGAGTGGCCGATGCGTTCTCGCACTCGACCACCGCGGACCGACTGCCATACTAGATTAACACTATTGTACCCATTAATAAATCGGAAATCTCACTTCAGATCTGAATGTTCCGTACTTACATTTAAAGCAATTCTCAGACCTATGATAACATATGTCAGTGTAGTCTGGAAAATGTATCAAAAACACAAATGAATAAGCTTCAAATAATGCAAAATAAAGTGCCAGAGTGGCAATCGATACACTTTGGTTCGTCTGTAAGACTCAAATTCATAACGAACTTTGCGTACCCCGAATTATGGACTTCATAAATAGTGTAACAATAAAGTTCTTCCAAAATATAGTGCTGTGTCCTAGTCCAGTAAAACTTAACCTCGGCCGAAAAAATATCCACAGACGACTTAAACGAAAACTACCCTAAAACTTAATCTAATACAATTGTTTGTGCAATAGCTTTTAACTATTATGTAAGTAATAAAAAAATCACAAATCACTGATCGATATACATATGTAATTATGTTAGGAATATTATAACAAAGCCATGTATTGCATTGTATGCAGAACCAGTTACAATAAATATTAAAAAAAAAACACCTTCTATAAATTTAAATTTGCGTTCTCCATGAAAACCTGTGCCTGATATTATTAATTTATAATTTAAATAAATGCCACTTCAAACCTGAAATATATAAAAGTTTGCAATTTTAAAGATTACGCCAATTACGTGACGTCATAGTCCTATTTTCTAAGGGACGAATTTATTTCAGTTGATCTGTTTGTGTGTTGTAGTTGTGTAGTTGTATTTGTGATTATAACATAACTTATGATCATCTTGCCCTTTTTTTTATATCTTCTCAGATTACTGCTCGTGAAGTTGGTTGTAATTTTACGACTACCAGTTAATTCTTGTGGTCTAAGAAACTATTAAACCCACTTTGCCAGTCCAATACCAACTTTAATCAGTTTCTCTAGGATTTACCTATAACAATCTATTCTTGTATTATACTGTTTCCTATTCGCTACAAGAAATTACCACAATAGAAGCAACAAATAAAGATTATACGTTGAAGGTTCATCACTTTACAAGATAAAAGTTTTGAATATTTTAAAGCCACCGAAATTTATTACATTCATGATACGTACTCGATGTATAGTCGTACCAGCCAATCAGGTAATGCACGTCATATATAAATTTTATGACGTCACAACATTGTATGTGTATATTTATATTGAAACAGTTTAAAGTGGCACAACAAACAAACGCCGTAACCTCAAATATTCACATTTTAATTTAATATAAAG
>JABXWE010067406.1:0-11581 GCA_014611495.1 Limonius californicus
TCCTTATCGCCAGAGAGCTTGTCCATAGAAAATCTGATATTTAAAAATTAATTTAACTACTACATTAAATATTAAATCAAAGATTTAAAAGCTTAATAATTCGTTTCAGTACCAGTGGCTGCGACAGTTCTTTTTAGAGTAGACCAAGTGAAATTCAGACCAGTTAAAAATATATCCAACCTTTTGCTGGCCATAAAGTAAGATATTAGAAAATACCAATTTTCAACAGTAAATGAGTAACCTTAGCTAAATAACTACTTCTGTACATTGTTTCATCTAAAGATGAAGAGTGTTCAATGATAAACAGGAATGTTTAGGTTAAAACCCCGGCTGAAGATAATACCAATAATTAAATTAACTAAAGGAATGTTAACATATCCTTAGCAACTGTTTCGCTATAATACTATTATGACAGTTACAGTTACGACGTTGGAAAGTTCAGTTTATTGTAATATGGAATAATAATTAAATTTCTTGGGAATGAAGACGTAAATTCGACTGAAAATCTTACAGCCTGCGAGCACAATACGACGATAAATGTCTTTCTAAAAGTCAAGTGTTTGAGTAGTCGCAATCATTTGGAAACGGAGTAACTCGTGTAGAAATTAAGTCTCGTATACGACGAGCTGCAACTTCAGTTCATTGTAAAAATGGAGAAAACGATAATGGCCTTATTCAGCAAGACAGACGGGTAACAGTTCGTCAAATTGCTGGGAATTTATAAACTATCGTCGGAAGTGCTAAGGTCATTATAAAAACAAGTTAAAGTATTGTAAGGTCAGTGCTAGGTGGATTCCGCGCTTGTTGAACGAAGAATACACGTTGAATCGTTTATAAATCGCTTCTTTTTTACTACAGCGATATGAGAGAAAAGGAGATACAATTTTGATTTAACTGTGATAAATGATGAAACCTGGGTAGGTACATTATTTCCTCTGAGTTAAAATGTGCAAACATACAGTGGTGCCACACCACATCTCCTAGACCAAAGAAAGCAAAACCTGTATTGTCAGCTGATAAAGGAATGGAAACATTTTTGGGATTCTCAAGAGGTGCTCATGGTTGATTTTTTTAAACAACTGCGTACAATTAATAACTATTATTCACTTGTGAACAGTACATTGAAGATGGCGATCAAGAACTGCCGGAAGAGAAGGCACAGTTCTGTTGGCTTTCTTCAAGACAAAGCTCGCCCTCATACCGATGCAAGAACATGGAAACCATAACTTTAGTGGGACCGCATGCAGCACTGGTTCTGCTTTCTCCGATTTCGATCTGTTTGGCCCACTGAAAGAATATTTAGCCGGAAAAAGATTTCAATCCATAATCAAAACTGTTCAGGAATGGACAGACAGGCAAGGAAGGTATTAGTAAGCTTCCAGATCGATAGCACAATTGAATCGCTAGCCAGGGAGTCTACATCGAAAAGTAATATAGTTTTCATCGTTGTAATACCCTATTTTATATATAAACTCCTGTTTAAATTTGAACACTCCTTGTACTTTACTAGACTTAGGAAACCCAATAAGATTTTTAAACTTTTATGGAAAACCGATAAGCACAAGATGGTGGAAAGTAATGGACGCAACCTGTGATTGTTTTGCAGACCTCATGTCATAGTTTTCAACATAAGTGTAGTTAAATATTCCAATATAGATTGGCCATGGTATAAACATACATATCTACATAAATATTAATTAGGTTTCGTAAACACTTGCATATCTGTTGCATCAGGTTCAGCAAAATAACTGATAATCAAATCGTTCCAACTGCGAACAACTATTTCCGTAGCTAATCTATTCTTAAATATTAAACTTTTGTAGATTTTAATCAAATATACCCTTATAAAAGTATTTATTTACATACCAGGTGAAAAATTAATTTAAAATTTTTGGAATAGCTGCAAAATGTGTACAGGACTATTTAACAACAGCTTGAAAAATTGTGACCATCCTTGAGGTTGGTCCGTCAAGGAATAGAGAATGGACATTATTTAATATTATTTTAAAAGTTCTAAGTTACTAATTTAATTTACCGTTCCGTATCACTTAGGTGTGTTATAAAATGAAAAAAATGAGAATAAAGTTATTTTTTATCACGAAGCGCACATTAAATTAAACACAAATTCGAACACGCTTTATTGAGTTTCACATCGATTCTGCGTTGCTATTGAACTGAAAATAATTTCTATAAGTTCTGTGCGCTTATTTCTGGCAGACTGAGCATTGTCGCAGCTGTAGGTGTCGCAGGTAGGGGAAAATACATAAAAACGTAAAGCTAGAAGGAAAAAGGAAAAATATTAAAGCGAAATTCAATAAAAAATATTCTGTGTAAATTCCGTAAAGGATAAATAAGTAAATTATTTAGATCCTTTCAACAACATTACAAATTCCAGTACTGGTTATATTTATGCAATTTACTATTAATAAATTGTTTATAATTGTTAACAGTAGGAAGGAATTAACTACAAATAATAATAAAGTTGCAAAATATTGATTTACCGTTGGAGAAGAATACATATATAGGGTGGAATGTAGCAGGCCATACTTATACGAGTACGAGCTATCATTCCAAAAATATGCAACATAAAATACAAATCGCAAGGTACTATAATATCTAAATTTGTATTGACGGTATTGTGAATCAGACATCTGTTCGGCATGTTTGTTATTCAATTTTACTCATCTTTTAAATAAAGTATCCTAAACAACAAAGTCTTATTTATAAATATATAAGTTTAAGTATTTCAGATATCATATTATAAACCCTGTTTGAGTTGAATGAACTTTACTTCAACCAGTAAACTGTATATCAAACTCTGATGCATAAATCTGCCCAAAAAAATGTATTTATCCCAGTAATTTGGGATAGCTCCCTGTGCTTTCGCAGACAACACCTCCTTCGAATCTATAGAAAGAGCTGCCACAGAGAAGGGCTTCGATCCTTCTACTATCAAATGGATTAAAGGTATGCTTGAAAGTAGAAAACTTACAGCAAAGCTGGGAGGAAAAGCAGTTACCATTACGGCTGCCAGAGGTTGCCCCCAAGGTGGGGTTCTGTCGTCTCTCCTGTGGTCTGTAGTAGTCGACGACCTCCTCAGTGTGTTAACACAAGACGGCTTCGAAATACAGGGGTACGCCGACTACCTGGTAGTAGTGGTCCGTGGAAAATTTGACTGTCACAACGCATGCAGAAAGCTCTATAGAGATACCATCCAGAGATGATGTCGAGATCAAGGCTTAAGCATAAACCCAATGAAAACGGTAATCGTCTCCTTTACTGGACGTAGGAAGCTGAACCTAAAAGCTCCCATGCTAGAAGAGGCGGTTATTGACTGCAGTAATGAAGCCAAATACTTAGGAGTTACATTAGATCAGAAGTTGACGTGTAAACTCATACATTGATAAACTGCAGAAGAAGGCAGTTTTAGCAACCCTAGCATGCCTGGTAGGAAGAAACTGGGGCTAAAACCAGTGATGCTGCATTGGTCATACGTGGCTATAATAAGAACCATGGTCACCTTCGCAGCAGTCGTGTGGTGGCCAAAAACAAAATAGATCACTACTCAGTTACAGCTAGAGAACATACAACGTCTTGTCTGTCTGAGTATAACAGGTGCAATGAGCATCTGTCCAACTGCAGCAATAGAGACCATGTGAGGACTAATGCCCCTACACCTTTAGGTGCAAAAGGTGGCAATGCTACATGCCTCATACTTGCAAGGACAAGTAAATGCCAATCAGGAGACCTGACAGGCCACTTAGGTATTCTAAGTATCACTCACCTAGAGCACACGGCCTGCACCGTATCGGATTTTATGCCAATAAAATACAACTTCAACCAACCTTTTAGAGTGACCATCACAGACCGGGAAGTGTGGTCCTCGGGAGGATCTTCCTTCAAGAAAGGATCCCTCCAGTGGTATACGGATTGTTGGAAGATGGAAGGAGGAGGAACTGGAGCGGGGTCTATGGACTTGGTTGCCGCATTTCTGAATCCCTCGGTACCATAACTACCATCTTCCAGGTAAAGGTTTATACCATACACCTCTGCACAAAGATAAACCTCAGGAAGGGATATAAATTGAATTGACAACCATCACTGGCTTATTCACAGGCCACACAATATTAAAATACCATCTTTTTAAGGTTGGTACAACTGAGGAATAAATCTGCCGTTTATGTAACGAGGCAGCGGAAACGGTAGAACACATTCTATGCGAATGCAATACTGCCTGTCGACGCAGACAAAAATTTTTCGGAAAGCCAACCATGACACCTAACGAAATAAGGGACTCGAAGTCCAGAGACCTTATAAGATTTATCAATAGCCTACAACTTTTCTAACAAAGAATGGCCTCATAAGTTACATGGGTTGCATATTATTCGAATATCAGGCTCGTATTCTCCGGTGAACCATCCTGTATTTTTAAATTGAAAACCCGTATACTTTTATATTATAAAATAAACAAAGGATTAGAATAAGACAAAAAATAACTAAAGCACTTTGTAGCAGTATACTTCTGCAACAAAAAAAGATAGTTCATTCTAATATACTGGAAATAATTATTAGCCTTCCATATTAAATTAATATTGTTGTTGTTCTAGTCAAGGAAATTAACTAATAAAGCATTCTGCGAATAGCTATCACTCTGTATAATATATTGGGTTGTGTTTTAGGTAACTAGGCGGTTGTGAATAATAAGCATCAGTCAATTTTTTAGATAACCCTATTTTCATATTATATTTTCTATCGATTAGGAATTGCAAAATGGAAGAAGTGCCACCTTTTTTCATACTTAAGACTTCTGCTCCTGAACTGTTGAATCACCGTGTTAATTGAAAAGGGACTTGTATTTACTTACGTGGGCGTTTTACCGTCGGACGACGCATCGGATCAGCACTAAAAAAGCAGACTTTATAACTAAGAATGTGCGGGGAGATATTGTCGCATACTGGAAAGCTTAAAAATTAAATAAACAAATTACCTTAACATTATTTCAGTATTCAAAAATACAGATTGTCTTACCTTTATATTTACATTAAATTATTGGGGACTGTAAAGTTTTAGTTGTAATAAGAAGTCTGTTTTTATTAAAAAGCTAGTAAACATCTTTAGCTTTTCACTTTCTCATATCTCTTATAGGAAATGCATTGTTAGGGCAGTGGATTTTACAATATTTCGGGTTGTGTCTATGGAGTGTTGTGGTAGCCCAGTTAACAGGAAGTTCGCTTTTTGGGTAAAACGTCAATTATGGCTTGGGCTCGATTCCCCAGTAGCAGCAACAAAAATCTTGCGATGCAAATCAACACACACAATTTCCCAATCCGGTTGGAAATCGTGGGATCTTAATGCCAAAAATCTTTCCTGGAATTTCCATCATTCGGATTCGATGTTGTCGTATTTTTACCTTAGCATTGAGTAAAAAAAAAACGTCGCGGAGAAGATGCCGGTGCCCAACAGTGGGACGAAAAGGATGTTGATTGATTGATCTATTGGATTGTTTATGGTCCATACTAACACACAGAAATAGTATGAGAAAACAGAATTCCTACGATACTATCTTGCCAGCAGCTTTTAAATGAGGTTTTTCACATTTAAACTTTACCTAACATTAACAGCTATCTATTATAGTCATTATGCCAGTTACGTGTTTATTTGAAATACAATTTGTATTCTTTTTTAAAAAAGGCGACAAAAGAAACCCAGCAAACTACCGAGGACTATTCTTGTTAGAGGCAATATTGAAATTGAGAACGTCTCTCTCAAAGTTATAAGAATTATAGAAGAACTAAACTCAAACTGCTCCCCCAGAATAAGAGCAGGAGGCAACTAACAGAAAACATCTCAGTGAACATCGGAATTAGACAAGGAGATAGCCTGAATCCACTGATATTCAACCTAATAATGAAAAAAAATCATAGAAAAAGTAAGACCAATGGAAGGATACGAAGTAGGTAACCACAATTTAAACATAGTATGTTACGCAGACGACGCGGTCCTAATAGCCAACACTGAAGATGATCTACAAAGAATTCTGCAGAAATTCAATATCACGGCCGAAAAATACAATATGGCTATATCAATTGGGAAAACAAAGTGGGGTAGACATAACAAGCAATCGTAACATACAAAGAGGAACGTCCAAACAACTAAAAAAAACATCCATTGTCGCAGAAGCGTTAAGATATATGATATGGAGGAAGAATCATCTCAGAATTGAATATTAAACAAGAATACTTATACAAGACCTGCGTACGTCTAATATTGACTTATGTAATAGAAACCAGAGCATATACCCAATTATTTTACGCCTTCCCCAAGGTTCCAGTGGTCAATCGTTTCTGATATCTAGTTATCACGTAAAGAAGAATAAATAAATAAAATGCAGTGAAGATCGTATGCAGTGACAATGGATACAGTTTCAATTTCATAATTCAAGCGAACAGATGCCGCGGTGTATCTGAGTAAGCTACTCGTATGGGAACACTGTAGAAGGTCTAAATCTAAATAATCAACACTACAACTCGACCGTTAACTTTCTAAATAGGAGGCAGAGTCAAAAGAAAATCTTAAAGGTGCCCTAAAAATGTACCGAACGAAACTTTGCCTTACACGTTGGCAGAAATATTATTTTTGAGATGTAGAAGGTCTGGCTAATAACATATTATAGCAACAATTGAAAATGTTAACACAGCGACAGTTTAATAATGGCTCCATTAGAGCACTGCACCAGAGAGGAGCAACGTTCTGTTATTCGTTTCTTTCACAATGAAAGGGTGAAACCCATTGATATCCATCATAGAAGCTACCATATGAAAATTCATGTTTGTCACTCCAAGTGTATAGATAAAGCAACAAATTCAACAACAGGATGATTGCCGTAGCGGATTCTCCCCGACCTGGTCAAGCAGACGGTGTTGCGACGATGGAATCGATTGCGGCAGTTGAAGTCTTGTTGAATGAAAATCATCGGGTTATCCTTGATGAAATCACCAAAGTTTAGAATATGAGCGATGGTTCTGTACATCATATTATGAATGACATCCTCCAGTTTATAAAGTGTCAGCAAGGTGGGTGCCAAAGCAATTGACTCCAGAATTGAAACCACGACGTGTTGATGTTTGCAACGATATGAAGCAGAAGGAGATGATATTTTGGCAAGGATTGTGACTGGGGATGAGTCCTGGGTGCGCTATCATCAACCCGAAACTAAGAGAGCCACCAGAGGATGGTGTCACACCACTTCACCAAAACCCAAATAATTTCGTACCCAGCTCTTAGCAGGAAAAGTTATGCTGACTGTTTTCTGGGATGCAAGAGGGGTAATTTTGGAACATTACATGCCTAATTGGGTTACTGTTACTAGTTTCACATACTCAGTACTCCTAAAGAACCGTCTCAAGTTTGTCATAAGAGCCAAAAGGCGCGGATTTCTGAGTTGTTACATTTTTAACAGTACGTCAACGCACGGGTGTAAGTTGCACGTTCAACGGTGGCAATCATCCAAGATTGGTATTCGCGCTTCAGAAACGGTGGGCAGACGCATGTTTGGTAAAATTTGGGGATTGTAACCAAATATGGCCTAAAGTTAAGCAAAAAACAGGCGTCACAAAACTAACCAGGATACAGAGACTGGCCTGTTTGTCTATATGTGAAGTCATGAACAGTATTCCAACTGCATCTATGGAAGCCCTCCTGGGACTAATCCGTTTAGATATATATATATATATATATATAAAGGGAAGCCTGGATTGGAGCACATAGAATGAAATCCACCGGCAACTGGCATACTAGCCAGGAAGGATATGGACACGAACGAATACAGGAAGTAGTAGAAGGGAACCCCATCCTTCAACTGGGTATGGACTATATCGTTCCAGAGAAGCTGAAATCTTTGCAATAATGCAATGTATCCAGGAAAATGCAAAACGCAGGCATACCCAACAATGCATAAGCATCATATTTGACAGTCAAGTAGCTTTAAAAGCACTTTAATTTCCTCGCATTAATTCCAAATTAACGAGGGAATGTCTATACCTCCTGACATCCTTGTCTGAGAAGAACGTAGTTCAGCTTAAATGGGTGCCAGGGCACATGGGGGTAGAGGGGGACGAAAAAACAGATAACCTCGAGGAAACCGATGCATCCACTCCGTTTATAGGGCCAGAACCTGTATTCGGTATCCCCGAATAAAGCATCCGTTCAGCAGTAAAACTGTGGGCCATTACACAACACATTTTTAGTTGGGAAGCCGTGCAGGGACAGAAACTGGAGAAGGAAATAATCGGAACGCCTTCTCGCAGACTAACAACTGACGTCCTCCATCTAGGACGAATTCAGATTAGATGGTTGGTAAGACTTATACCAGGGCACTGCCACCTGCGAAAACACCTTCACAAAATCGGTGTATACAGAGGAGACATTCTGTAGACTATGTGAAGAAGAGGAGCGAAAAAAATCACACAATCTTTGACTGTTCAGCACATTGCCGCAAGAGACAGCAACTATTTGGGGGAACACTTCGTGAAACAACCTTCACACATGAAAAGCTCGTAAAACATATCCTGTAACTCGCTGAGGGCACAGATCTACTTTAAAAAAATTGGGGTCGCACAAAAGACCATAGAGTCGAAGTGTATACGGGGCTAACTAACCCACTGCAAAACCCTGCTATTAATCAATCAATCAATCAACGGTGGCAAACATGCATAGAACGTAATGAGGACTACGTGGTAAAATGACATACTTGTTTTTGACATTGCTTCAATACATCTCGTTTAACAATGTTATTAAGATTTTCATTTGACTTTGCGTCATAGTCATAATGTATATGATATATGATTTTATAAGTTTCTCAAATATTCCCTGTAGCAACATAAATTACATAAATTAAAACGTGCATTCTTCTTCTCCTTGTTCTTCTCTGTATAGGCCGATGGTCTGTTAGTTACCTACAATGGAGTAGGTTCTGTGTGCCCTCCTTGCTCCTGTACCGATCAGGAGGCTGATATAGCCCGTCGAACAGAACAGAAGTTCGACCACATGGTTCACGATTTTCAAATATGTTCATATGACAACCATAGTTTCGAAGGGCACGTAAATCCGTCGATACCGAAATTTTCATAAAGTTTTTAATTTGATATTTATTACTTTAATAGAGCGCTAGTGTTGTTAATACTGAAAAGAAAAAATATGGAACAGAAGCAATTCTACCTATAGGAAACTTACAAGAATTAATTCGTTAAGTTTGAATTTTTCAAATAATAATTGATTGCCGCCTTTGTTAAATTTCCAGTCCTAATACGTAGGTATTGTAGTCAAGGATAAATACAAACCGGAATCTTGATAAAAGAACACCGTTTGAGGTGTCCTCGTTCACGTTATAGTAACTATAAAGATTTCCTTTCTGGCCCTCATAACATTTCGGCTAAGGCACCGAAACTGCTAATCTCAAAATTACTCCGTTGTTAGCCTTCATAGTTAAGGACTTTAAAATTTAAGGACCTTAAAATATGAACAAAAGGCACTTTATACAAAGCGTTGTAAAATTTTACAGGGTCGCATAAAGCTCTTGTATTAATTAGGAGGACGAATCAAGTGACTTTTAACAACGTGCCTAACTACAACAGTAACACGTTTTACGTCCCCATAAATTTTATTGGATTTTGAAGTAAAACCGTAGTTCGCATGCCATGTGCACCAGATCCACGTTATCATATCAGCACTTAGTTAGGCGCTAATTTAGTACACACATAAGGGCAATTTTAGTGTCAATTGATTTATGACCCCTGTAATAAACCCGCTTTATTGCTTGTCCGTCAATTAAACTTATTTGATGCTTACATATGATTAAACTGATTTCGATCGAGCACGCCTTTTTATTAAACCTGCATCATAAAAATGTTTTTATTCTTTCAGCTCCGTTTTATTGCACATGGGCGCATAATTGCTTTATTAAGTATTGCAGAAATTGTAATTTTTACATTTGCTATAGGAACTAATCATACTATTTCTTCAACCCTTGCTGATGGATAATTCGGACTGCTTGCATAGAATTGGCTTGTCATCTTTAAGTACTAGGATTGAAACCACATACTTTCCTGGCAGGAGGAAAGGTATTTTAACGTCGGTTGATTTGGCTGTAAAACCATCCACCGAGTAATTTCCCTGAAAAACGAAATTCAGACTCTTACAATTTGAAGAGAATACATTAAAAGAGATTGACGAGATGTCTTTCTAATAATTATACTTCAAGATGCCTTTGAGAGATCTGCGGAAATTTAAACCTATGATAGTTTAGGGTAAACAGCTGTCAATGGCAGTAATCGCTTTTGAGCAGTCGTAGGAAGAATACAAGGGGTGATTCTGAAAACGGCAAAGATTCTTAAAAATCTTGCAAAACTCTGGTTTCTTATCACTGCCAAGGTGATTCCTTTGACTCCTTGGAACAGGCGAACTATTGACATATGTAATATCTTGAACGTTTATGATGTTTGCTGTTTATAGAACTAAAAATAAAATTGCTGAGACTTTCAGGAATGTTATAAAAGCAATGCAATGCTGATTTGTTAGGGTAACTCTCAAACTTGCAACATGGCAGCCCTATTATTCCTTAATATAACCAAAATATTTGCAAATTTACAATGTCTTATATTTATTAAGGTTATTCTTATTAAAATGGTCAATTTTATCAAAAGTAATTGCAATTTAAGGAATGTTGTGTAAGTTTGGGTAACGCAAATTTAATTTCTTACCGGTTACCAGATTGCAATGCTTTAATTTTGGAGTAAAAAAGCAAAATATTGGCAGGTGTATATTTATGATGCTTACTACTAATTTTATCAAACCTAATATTTGTTAGAAAACATAGAAATTGTTTAATAATTGTTGGAAAAGATTTTAATTTTCTTGTCTTCTCAAAAACAGAACTCTTTGATTCCTTAATGTAAGTAAACTATGAGCAAGTCATAAAGGGAAGTAAAGACAAATTAGTGCCATACAAAATTCAGGCAAAACAAAAATGAATGACAAACGAAATACAGCTTCTCAAGGAAGAACGACGGAAACACAAAGCAAGAAACAAAGACAAATGCAAAGTATAACAAAAGATAATTAAGAAGAAAATTCGAGAAGCAAAGGAACAGTGGATATAAGAGAAATGTAGATACATAGAAGGATTTCAAATCAAATACGAAAACCGTAATCTACATATGAAAAGTAACGATCTTATAGGAAATTTTAAAATACCACAACCTGCTATTATTAAAGACAATAAAGGGAAATTTATTATAGAACAACAACAAAAACTTAGAAGATGGAAAGAATACACAGAAGAACTATGCCATGAGAATCGTAGTAATAACAATAACAATAATACAGACGAAACTGGCCGGGAAATATCAACGGATGAGGTTTTCTACTCTATAAGAACTATAAATAAGTGGACGCGACTGCCTCCCTGGACTTTCCCATACTGGAAACTGTTCATATCATCTTTATTCAACAGTAGAGTTATTTTCCTCAAAACGGTTGTTCAAGTGCTATCCTAAAACCTTGCCTCGTAACGAACAGACTTACC
>JABXWE010067418.1:0-11571 GCA_014611495.1 Limonius californicus
TTCTTTAAATAATTTTAGAAGCTGTATCACTAATTTCGTCTTTATTGATATTTTATACATTTATTTTTTAAGATTAGAATTTAAATTAAGAGCAAAATTAAAGTAAAAAATATATCATTTCTACAACATTCCTTACTATAAACGATAACATATATATTAAGTCAATGTAGGATGATCTTTTTAAGTCCATGTTTAAATGTGTTGCAATTCAGAAACGAGAATTAATGTGTGGTCTCATTTCAGATGAAGTTTAAAGATCTAGTCCGGTTTTTTGGTAAATATAACCCACAAATTAAAATGCAGACATCTTATGCAACAATGGCGCTAGAGAGTGTGTTATTATTTCAAATTGGTTAGCGAAATGTTAATGGTTTTATTACCAAAGTTGTCAGTTGTACATTATCTCGAAGCGACAGGGTTAAAAACGGTATATGTATCATTGTGTAATAACTATTGTTTAAATTATTATTTAATAGTACATTTTAATATTACAGCGCCCTACTTAAGTCTGGCCGGTGTGTTGCTGATGATATATAGTTATAGCAAATCCATTGCTAATATAATATTCTAAATTGAGTTGCCTTTTCAATTTATAAAACCGCTAATGGTCATAGAAGATTAGTTAATCATTCTTAAAATGGTGCAAATAATTAGTTACAATACTATACATATTATTATTATAAATGACAAAACTGTAAATAATATATCGGTTTCACTGAATCAACTTTTTAAACAGTCGTGTGGGCGTACGCATGCGTATTGAAAAATTCTTCATGACCTTCCCTTCCGAAGGAAACCATATATAATATATACTGGTAAAGATTTTACACTTGTTTCCATAATACTTATGCAATTGCAAAATTAAAGTATGCATATGATACCTACTTCAAAAGATTCATTATGAGTAAGGGACATATGGAACACATCTAAATATACATTTTTATAATATACGTAGATTCTAAATGTGGAGGAACAGGTACGTATGGCCCAGAATTATAAAATACATGATATTCACTGACCTTCGTCAATGTATAACTGATTAAATATCCTAATATGATATCTACGTCAATATACATACAACCTTTCTACATATTGTTTTCTTTTTGCTAACCGACATATCCAAGATTGTAATAAAGTAACAATAATAGCGAAAAAATTAACTTACGAGGCAGTGTTAAAATGCGGAAAAATCAACTTACGTGTATCATACCAGGAGTCATTAAAACGGTGTAAGACTAGAACTAGCTTTACATTTGTTCGAATGATCTCTGGAAAACATGTTCTTCAAATGTGCTAATCACTATCTACGATTCACGCTGGAACTGTTCCACAGTGTCAAAACAGCGACCCACGATATTTTACTTCATCTTATGACGAAATAACAGGGGAAAAATCTAGGGGCTAGGGAGCGACGATCATGATATTGATATAGAAATAGTTGTGAGCTCTGAACACTGTCAGTAGGTACATTGTCATGATGGACTACAAAATTTCCCTCTCGCCACAGTTTAAGCCGCTTGCTCCAAATGTCCTCTCGCAGTCGCCTTAAATGTTACAGTAAAACTCATTATTGACAGTCTAAGTCTTTACGATGAATTGGCGGTATACAACCCCGCCAATTTCAAAATTAAAACAACGAACATGCTTGGTTGCCTTGGTTTCTTCAGTCTTGGAGAGTGATAGCTGTTTTGTCGTACAAACAGCTTCGGTCTCCTATGACTTCTTACGCTTCCCTAACATAAAGTTCAAGCGTCCCTTTAAATGGGATGGTGACGCAATTTAAAGCAAGTACGTTTTTCTTTTTTAGAGGTTTAGCAGCGGAATTTTTTGATCACAAACTAACGTTATTTAAGACCATGATGCACACAACCCCAATCTCACAATTTATCTCGTTCTCATAAAATCAGAATAATACCAAGATTCTGTTACCAATTCATTTTGTATGTATACTACACGCATTGACTTTTACTTTGGCTGAAATTTTCATTCCTGTGTTCAGAGAAACTGTCTTAAACTTTAGGGAGAAGGAAGGAATATAATAATTTGCCGATGTATAAGGTTATATTGTAATTTGAATTCTTAGGTCGACTTAGAATCCCATTAATATGAATTATGAATCACTTCAGTATTCATTAAATCACGTTTTGCTTGCATGCGTTTTACCTCGCGTTTTAGACTATTTAGCTATTTTTGCACTACTGTTTTGTATTCATAGAATTTAATACACAATCATAAATGAAAATTGCTGTATTTTTCTATTTTATTCTTTATTGTAATCAGGCGAACAAATTATTCGCTACCTAATATTTACAACGAATAATTATGGTGGGTGGAATAATATTAGATACTTCAAACCAATTAAAAGAAGTTTTCGATTAGTGGTACTGCACATAAAATTACTACAAGTCCGTGTTATCACATGTCCCATCCAGCCTTCTTTAAAATTAATTAAAACAGACTTCCGGTATACTTACTGTATAACAAAAGAAAAATTAGCGTCTTAAAAACCGTATTTTTTCTAAGAAATTAAAAGTTAGCTTACCGTAAAAACAACACAACAAAAATAACGACGCAACTTTCATATTTGAGGTTATGTTATGAGCTCAAAGGCGTCATGTAAACATATGCAGCTTCACTGATCGCAAACTTCTTTTAATTGGTTAGCAGTGCATATGTCATTCCACCAGTTATAATGGTGTGTTCAAACCTTCGTTTGAAACTATAAGCATTCTATAATCTTGTTAGCTTAATTACAACCAAGAATAAGATACACAACAGCAACTTTTATTTATAGCTGTGTATTAAATCACATGATAAAAAGCAGTTAAAAAGGCCCATTCAAGAAATAACAATCCTGCAATTAGCATACCCAATAATTAGATCGAATTTTGGAGACAAAATCAGAGTGTTTGTATGTTTATCTACCATGAACTAACTATTTAAAAGCGCCATTTCTGTATATTCACTGCTAATTAACGAAAATATCAAAGTGCAAATGTCGCTTACGTGATAAAATTATTTACGAATAACTAGCGAGTTCCGCGTTACCAAACAAAAGACCTGCCACATTATCACAAGAATGCATTAATTTCCACAAAATACAAATTAAACTCATAAAAATTTGTAACCTGTATTGGCAAACCACGCCAAACTAGTCATCTAAATATAGGGAGCCGTATAAGATGAAGCTATTAATCAAATATTGCTTATACGACCATTACGTAAATAATTACAGGTTATTTCCATCACTCTATTAGTGACATTTAAAGAAATTAAGAAATTATACAACAATGAGCAAAAAGCACTTGATTTCACAAATATATATTAATTGGAAAGCATCTTGGTATAATTCTAGGCTTTCATTATTAACGCAGTACACAACGCAAGTAAAATGAGTAAACCGCTGAATAATAACAGCAAACTATTGCACCGCAGATACAGTGCCGCAAATTGTGAACGTTATTTTATGGCACAAAAGTTAATGAGTTCAACCTTCCTTATTAGTTTCGTTTTCTTAAGATGACTTTATCGTACTATAAAAACCCTCTTAATTATGCCTAGCTTGAGGGTACGTGCAAAAAATGAATACTTAAATTTAATTACGCGTGGTATATAAAAAAGTGTCTATACGTATAAAGCTAAAAATGGAAGGTATCGACATTCGATGGTTTTTCATGTAGATGATCTTCATTTTATCTTTTATAAGAATAACAACTTTATTTTCTAATTAAAACAAGCAACAAATGTTTAAGAGTTGTAATTAATTGTATCATATATTCAAATACGAACAGCCATGCTAATTATTACCGCTTTTACTTAATTTTAGACAATATATTATTAAATCTGTTGCATATTTTTTTACATCGATGTATACATTTAGTAAATTTTTGTAATTAAAATTTCCCGTTGCCAAATTTTAGGGGCACGTAGTAAGTTAGCGTTCGTAATTATAGTACCAACAGTTTTTCTTAAAGAATTACAATTTTTATTGCAATTTCAAAAGTAATAATATATAATTTTAAGAACGGTATAAAGGATTTTTAAGGTAATACTAATCGGCTATTTACTCCTAAACTCTTGAAACTTTCTTCATAAAAATTTTACTGTATGGTGAAAATATCATGTCAAAGGCTAAGACATTATTCTGTTCATCCATGCCTATGGTTTTTAATAAATTACTGGTAACTTTATTGTTTTAATCCGAGTATCCCGTATGTTTATTATTTTGTTTGCTTCTACATGAAATTCTAAGCCTACTAATTAGGCATTTCATTTGTCATTTTGTCAGCTCAATATATTTGTTTTAGAATGTTTTAAAATATCGAAATTCCGTTTTTATACCACTTCCAATGCCTCTCCAACGCTTTGTTACAGATAACCAAACCTTCGTTATCTAACGAATAAAGCCAAGTGGCGTACATTGGAAATTAAAATTAAAAAACTAGTAAGCTAGTGTGTGTTTTACTCAGACACAAATAAATAAATAACCAAAATTAAATCGTAATAATTTAAAGTTATATCATTTTCCTGCTGACATAATCCACCCGTTCTCTTAATATTATTTTGAACTAATTTACTCTTCTGCAGTTATTACTCATCTCTTCGGGCTTAAACCGCGTCGTCGTGGAACAGAATGATGCTGACGTTTCGCTAACAGTTGCAAGTAGCGTTACCCAAGCGTTTAAATCAAAATCTGTATATTTAAATAGAGTACTTGAACCGCTGTTGTTAGGCATATAATGAAAAATACAATTAAACAAAACTTTGTTTTAAGAAATGATAAATAAAAATAGAGTTAACATATTCGAGAAAATATAGATATTCAATAAGTTCTTACATATACAGGGTGTTAAGACGAATCAGCTTGATATCTTAGTTGTTTGAAACATTAGAAAAATTATTTTCGAGATTATTGTAATAGTCAATGTAGCGAACTATTTTGGCAACCTGAGGTCTATGTAGTCAGCCAAACTGACAGCGCCCCTTTATAATGTGCTTTAGACATTTTTGCATGCATTTGAGAACAAAAGTACGTTTGGGACACTACCCAAGGTTAAGGTACGTCATATTCGAAGTCAGGGCAACAAAAATGGTCTGTAGGCTAAAAATATTTTTATATTGTCAATTTGGATAATGGATTCGATGCAGAAATATTTTAGAATAAGTTACCATATTATTTTCTTTAATTTGTGTTTAGGAAGTAGTCAGGTACCTACCTTGTCACCTACACAAAGGTTAATATAGTTACATAGCGTATTTTCTAACTTTCTGCTTTTGTGTTATTTTAATACTTTTTCAAATTCCAATTTGATCGGCGCCTCTGCAGTTTAGCACCCTGAGGAGGTTGCCTGGTTAGCTCGCCTATCACGGCATCCCTCGGCCAGTATCCCCTCTGTGTAGCAACTATCAAAAAATTGTTGTCTATTCCCACATTAAACAATTTTCAATAGCTGCTTATAGAGTTGTTCTCGAAAATTCGCCCTTTTAGTATTAGTCATTGCTCAGAACGTTGTTCATTGCAATGCCCCATCTTTTGAATCATTTACTTTAAATGTACTCCTAAAATATAATTAAAAAATGTTGTGCATTTGGTCCGTTAGTTTAAATAAATGCGGTATTAATCTAAAATTTAAAATTAAATAAAGGTACATCGAGCTAAGATCACATACCGAGACAGCAGAATTTCTGTCTTCTCAGTTTTTTTTAAATGAGACATTTCACATTTACAAAATAACTTGTGTCAAATGTTATTGACTGCAGTCATGAGCATGAATTTATTTAATGGAAAGAAACTACTTCATAGAGTACTACTATCACACATAATAATAAAAATCCTCAGCGAGAGTCTAAATAGACTGATATGTTAATGCACCAACCTCTTACGCGAAAAACCTGGTTTCGATTTCTGAGCAAGTTAAATTTTTTTATATTCAGTTATTTTGACAAATTTTACATGACATGAACAACTTTGAATCGTTAGTATTTTATTGATTTATCAATCCAACAATATTATTTTTAAGAAATATTAAGATTCAACTAATTAAAAAAATTTTAAAATTGTATTTCAGGATACTGATCTCGGTAAAATACAAATCGTTTCAAAAAGCCAAAAGGTGCAAGCCTCATTATAGGCACCCACCACCCTACCTTGGTAGTCTAGCGGTTAGCGCACTTGTCTGTAGATAAAAACGACGCGGGTTCGATGCCGGCCGAAGTCGGTGCATTTTCGTGGCGGGGAAGTTTAAAAGTAAAACTTAGTCGAATGAAAAGTAAAATCGTAGACCCGCTGTCACTGCAATTTGTAACAGATTAAAAATCTCTACTAGGGTTAGAAATACTAAATAATTCGTAGTTAGGGTGTACAACAACCCCATAATGGCGGAAGTGCATAGATATGCTTGGAAAACCACCATCCTATATCTCACCCAAACAAAATAATAATACTAATAACAATGCGCACATCTCTCCCCAACCATAAGGATTGACAGTAGTATCGTCCCTGAATTAACACAGTGATACTATTACACTAACAAAAATTGCAGTAATATAAATAGTATCACAAATAAATGTCTCATTAAATTACACATTAAAAAAATCACCGTATAGAAGCGTTTTAGAGCGGCGTTCCTACACTTCTATTATTGCGAAAAATTAATAATGTCAATTTTTAAATATCATCACGTAACCGCTGCATAACAGGATATGGCAAGTTTTCACATCATTTTAAACATTACTGACAGCTAACAAGTATTTTAACACATTTGGTTGTCGGTGGATCAAATCATTTTATAAATGATAAAGATAACTAATATATGTGACAGAAATTGCACAACCAGATCACAGATAGAGCTGATAATTCATTCAGTTAGATTCTCTACACTTCATCGGACTACTATTTTTAACACTAAGTAACACGGTCGTAGTATATAAAAGGGAAAGTCCGAAAAAGGTGCTGATGTAAATAATTTAAATTTAATAGAGTTTAATTAACCTTACGCTTGTTAGTTTATGGTTAAGTGTTCTCCGTTACATGCACAAAGGCAATTTGCTTACAGGTGTTCAGCATACAATACTTACACGTCCCATATAAAACGCAGGTCAAGGAAACCGATGATAATCTTTACGAAGATTCACACAGAACCGATCACTTGACCGTCAAGTATTCGAAAAAATCGTGCGCTCGTGATAGTATACATTTTCTATACCGGACATAATGCTTTATAACAGTAATTAAAATAAAAAAGGTCAATTTGTGGTATCATAGAAACGCAGGATATATAACTGCCTTTGTAATATTGACTTATACTTCTCACGATGGAAGCTACGAATGTAATACAAATTCGTAGCTAAAGGCAAATTTACTTAAATGTTGACCATGGGTCTTATTAAGTACCTGATATTATAAATCATGATACTGAAATAATTATTTCGACAAGTTTACGATATACAAGTAGCGATAAGTAGGTACTGCACCCCTGAAAACAAATTGTTATTTGTTAATAATAGCCTGAAACTACTCGAATTTGTTACATCACAAATAAAGATAAATATGAGAAACAAACCTGAACATGTTTTATTAAAGGCGTTCCATCAATGTTCTCGTAAATTAAATTGAAGTAATCTTGTGCAAACAAATTACCAGAAGCACAAGTTACTAATTTATCGAAATACCTATTCTATTTAACACCAACCATCAACTGGTAATTATAGTAAACGAGCTACATTTACATACAAAAGCGAATTCATAAAAAAGGGACGCCTCAAATCAATATATGATTATAGAAATGTTAGAGGAATAAGAGAGTTCAATTTTGTATCCAAAAATGATCTCATGTGTGTGACCACGGAGCGTGTGAACACGTCCTTCATCTTACATTTTCGTGAGATAAATGCGACCTCATTAAGAATATTATGAAGTATATAATAAATTTCATAACTTTCATCCCTACGTAAGTTTTCTATTCACTTCATAAAGTAGTGAAGGACGTGTTAGCTTTTAGATAGATTAAACACTTTACTAAATATTTCTGTGATTACAACTCATACTGCATTGTTCAACAATATAACTGTGTCATTTAAAAGCTAATATCAATCAGCATTTGGAAAATTAAGCAATTTGTATTATTTTTGATAGCAAATTGTCCTTCAATACAACATTATTATAGTTTTGCGTAACGCTACCATTTTTGGACATAATTCGCCTTCTAATGAATAGGAATTATATTTCAATCAATAAAAAAAAAGATTTGTATCAATTTTGCCTCCTCACGTTATAAAGAAATTGTTTATATAATACACTAGTATTCACAATACAAACATGAAGTTCCAGCTTAACTTTAAAGTACGAGGCTTGTTCAATTGAAACCCATCTTTGATCAACCTAACCTTGAAAACAAATGCAATAATTCTAATGATGTTTGTTAAAGTTAGTAGAGTTTGTAAGCAACACATTAATAAGTTTCTGGCGTTTGAATTTGATTTTGACTTTTAAAACTTCGATTTTGAAATGGCGTTTGTTGTTGACAATCCGTCCAAGTTCGATCAGCGTGCGGTCCTATAATTTTTATACGCTGAGGATGTGCAGCCACTGCAGATTCATACGCGAATGCAAGCAGTGTACGGAAATGCATGTATTGCGTACGTAACTGTGAAGGAATGGTACCAAAAATATAAGAATGGAAAAGAGGAGACTATGGATTAGCCGCGACCAGGTGCACGGTGTACTGCATTAACAGAAAACAATATGGCATGTGTGGAAGGCCTTATTAGAGAATATCGTCGAATTTCAATTACAGATATTTCAGAAATTGTTTGTGCGAGTGTAGGTTCTGTCCATAGTATTGTTCGTAATCTGGGTTACAGCAAAGTTTGTTCGCAATCGTCTCTTATCTAATGGACAAAAATGCTTGCCAATGGGTTTATCACTACAGAACCTCGCAGACTATAGGCAAAATTGTTATGACTTTCTTCTGTCAATAGTTGCTGGTGACGAAACTTGGTGGCATTACTACGAGATATCCAGTAAGTTATCGTCGATGCAGTGGAAACATTCAGAAGTTCACCACCACCGAAGAAGTTTAAAGCACAACCTTCTGCAGGCAAGGTGATGTTAACGTTTTTTTTGACCATGAAGGACCCTTGTTGATAGAGTTTAAGGAACCTGTAGTGTACGTCAACGCAAATTTGAGCAATGAAACTTTGAACAATCTTGATCAAGCAATAAGACGGAAACGTCCAGGAAAAGTTACGCGTGGGGTAATTTTACTGCACGACAATGCTAGGCGTCATGTTGCTAATATGGTAAAATAAAATCTTCAACGAAAGAAATGGAGGGTTTTAGAGCATCCAGCCTAAAGCCCGGATCTATCGTCTTGCGATTTCCATATTTTTGGACTGCTGAACGGCATTTTGAGCCTCACGCAGAAGTATAGATAGCTGTGGAAGACTTCTTCAATCAACAGTCGCAAGAATTCTATGAGCAGGGTATACCTCGGTTAGTAAAACAATGGGATAGGTGCCTTAATTGTGACGGTAGTTATTTGTAATTAATAATTGAACAAATTATTGAACACATTTTTTATAAAGCGAAGAATAGTTTCAATTGAACACACCTCGTATTTTTGCTAATCTACACATTAGTTGACTCCTGTATAAACTTGACACCTTACATAGACAAATGTTCATATTTTTACAGTGTAACCTACTGTTCCCATCCACATGACAAAGGTGTGTCATAAATGTCAGCTTATATTTATCAACAGCGATAGTGCACTTCGGCTTTAAACGTTAGATTAAAGCTATCAAACTTTAGCTTATTCTATTAGATGATGATGAAACAACCCTACGCATCAAACATCTAATTTAAAGATCATAAACAATGTTAAAGTTTGCTACTTTTAAAGTCAAAAGTCACAACCTTCTGTTAATCAAACGTGTGGGAAAATTGAATCTACAATTGATTTTCAAATAATTTTAGAGGAATCTCTAAAGTGGTAAGAAATAGAATGTTAGTTAAATGGGAGAAATATTGCCTACCTAGGAGTTTTCTTTAATGTTATTTAATTTTTCCCAAAATATGCATAACTTACTAGATAAGAGCTAAAAACGTACATGGTAACAACTTTTTGTGTGCAATTTGTAACTAGTTTGCGATTAGAAATACATCAAATTTAAGTAAAAGGCTGCAAAAAGCTAAATGTCTCTGTAGTTTAAAAAATAAGACTATTAAACTTTAAATCGTTGAGAAAAGTAAAATATACCATATAGTCAGCTGAAAATCATTACCACATTCCATTTTATAAATTAAAATTTATTATATCTGGCGTAAAACATATACGGCAATTTCTAGACTATTTTTTTATAAATATCTACAACTTTTTTCTTAAAACATTTTTTGGATTTCTACTTCTTATCAAGTTTTGTAAGTTAAAGAAAACTGGCTACTCGCCGTTTTTTACTCCTATAGAGTAATGTAGAATTTCTCAAGGAAACGTTAGGATTAAAATATATTCCTAAATATGCCTATTCCTATTTAACCGACCTTCTATCTTTTATCCAAAAATCCCTGTAGTGTACAGTTTATATGGTACAACGAAATGTAAAATTTCATCACGCATGTGAATTTAAAGAGTAAGAATTTCAAACCATTTGTACACACTACAACTTCGTTCACATCTATCACGATTCGTAGAAAAATAACAATACGTAGAAATACAATATTCAAAGTTCTCATGAAAAACTGACAAACGAATGTAGACCGACTGCCCTTGTTGTTAAGTGTAGTAGAAAATATATTCCATGATAACAATCAACGATTTAAATGAGAATGTGTAGCTGCGTTTATTTGTAGGACACCACTGCTGGCGTATAGCAGCTAAAAAATAGTATCACTTATTAGGTGTACGTTATTGTTTTCATTCGGTGTTTAATGTAATTTCCTGCTAAATGTAGAACAATTTTCACAATTCACAAACTTTGACGAATAAGTGCGCCGCCTGCTAAGAGAACGTTCCGGAATACTAAAACAATATCCTTGCCGCAACAATTTTGCATTGAACACCGGAAGGTTTACACCACTGGAGTGTAAAAAATAAACTTAGGCTGAATTTTAACGATGCCACCTTTTCAAGATTTTCGTTCTGACTAGCTTATCCTGTTTCGAAATAAAATTTGTTACAAAACGGTTTATTTTTGAAAGGTAGCCGTTTTGTTTAACGTTTATGTATTTTCCTGGCAGCCTAAGTCGTAATTAAAACCCTAAAAAATTGTCTGGCCAGAATAGAAATTACCCAACTAAAAATTAAAATCGTGAGTTCATTTACAATTCTAATAAATTAGTTTATAGAAAGATTATAATTTGAAATGTTCTTGGCCGTTCATAAATAGCGTAAAATATACGTTTTTTTTTCTAATTATTGTTGCTTGTTACCATTACTTTTAAAAATAAGCATGTTAAGTCATACAATAATGCAGTTCCTGTATTAGCATTTGCAATATTACATAAGTGGAAAATGTTTCAGTGAAATTTAGAACAGCAGAAAATTAACTACTGCAAGAATTAGAATTATTTAT
>JABXWE010067421.1:0-11087 GCA_014611495.1 Limonius californicus
TTGCACTCCAAAATTATCTGTTGTTGTGTTTGAATTTGTCTTCCAGCTCATCGCCAAAGTTTTCCCAGCTCCGTGTTTTTGCAAGTTTTATTATCTCTTTTACCTCATTTCTCTTCAATTTATAGTCCTCTTTATTTTCATTTGTTTTATTTGCCTGATATTTCTTCTACGCTAATTTCTTCTCCCTTATCACGCTTTTTACTTGTTAACTCCACCATCTTATTCTTTTCCGGTTTGTATCTACTTTCCTTTTCCTACAAATTTTTTCACTTTCTTCTAGTAGCGTTTGCTTTCGTATTGCCCATCTTTCTTCTAATTTCGTGATGTTTGTTTGCTCTTCGCATTTATTTAAGGCTTTCTGTAACTCTGTCTCCATATTTCTTTGTTATCTCTTCATTTCTCAGTTTTTCTGACCTACTTCTTACGTACTTCCTTCTTTCGAGTTCCCTGTTTTCTTTATCTTTGTTTCTGCTACTAATAATCTGTCATCTGTATTTAATTCTGCTTTTGTCTCCACCCTTACATCTCCTATTATTTTACTGGTAGGTTTTGTATATACTATGTAATCTATCATACTTTTTGCCTCTCCCTTCTGTTTCAAAAGTATTTCTATCTTCTTTTCTGTGTTTGTAAAATGAATTTCCTGTTAACAGATCGTTAGTTACGCAAAAGTCCAGCATCTTCTATGCATTTCTGTTTTGTATCGCTGTACGGTCCCATGCTGCCTAGTCCTTTTGTTTCATCTTCTCCTATTCTGGCATTCCAGTCTCCCATAATTATTACGTATCTGCCATTTTCTCTTACTCTATCGACGACCTTTTGTAGTTCTTCATAAAATGTTTATACTTTTGTCCCGTCCGAACTCTCCGTGCGTATATTTAAACAACTGTTAAATTAAATAATATATGCACCTGTCGAAATCTGTTCAATCTAGTTGTTGTAATTTGTTTGTCGTTTGTTGTTATTAGCTAACAAAATTGTTTATTGTAATTTTATTTGAAACTGGTTTTTACGAGGTGTGTTCAATTGAAACCCATCTTTGCTTTATAAAAAATGTATTCAACAATTTATTTATAAATAATTACCGTCGCAGTTCAGGCACATATCCCATTGTTTTACTAACCGATGCATACCCTACTCATAGAATTCTTGTGCTTGGTGATTGCAGAATTCTTCCACAGCTATCTGTACTTCTGCGTCTGACTTAAAATGCCGATCTCTTAACGCCTTTTTGAGCGGTCCAAAAATATGGAAATCGCACGGCCATAGATCAGGGCTATAAGGTGGATGCTCTAAAACCCTCCATTTCTTTCGTTGAGGATTTTCTTTTACCACATTAGCAACGTGAGGCCTAGCAAGGTCGCGCAGCAAAATGATCCCACGCGTAAGTTTTCCTGGACGTTT
This sequence comes from Limonius californicus, assembly GCA_014611495.1. Taxonomy (NCBI): domain Eukaryota; kingdom Metazoa; phylum Arthropoda; class Insecta; order Coleoptera; family Elateridae; genus Limonius; species Limonius californicus. Next base: position 1,405 of record JABXWE010067421.1, read on the forward strand.
CCGTCTTATTGCTTGATGAAGCTTGATCAAAGTTTCATTGTACAGATTTGCATTGACATTTACTCCAGGTTCCTTAAACTCTATCAACAAGGGTCTTTCATGGTCGAACTTTAGAGCAAAATTCGTTCATGATTGAGTGGTATTTTCTGATTGCTCCAAAGTTAATGGTGAATAGACCTACTCCATTCTGCAGAATTTCAAGGACGATTTGCGGAAGTTGTGTTCCAGTATCAAAAATTTTATAATCAACTAACCTACTCGTTAAGGTTATTTCGTGAAATCGGTAGTGTTGCCAGGAAAAAGCAACTGGTGGGAATAAAAATCGTAGCGATGAGATTGTTGAAAATGTAATACAAATAATCACCAATGCCCCCTCAACATTCCTGTGTGTCGTATCGCAAGTTAACCTTTAAAACGGAACTTACAGAACTATCTTAAAATGAAATTTGCATATTTTTCCATAACAATGATTATTGTAGATCTGCTTCCACGAGATTTTGCATGAAGATGACAATACTGCTACTGGTTTTTCAACAATACCGATAACGATGATTTTTGGATAAAACTTTCTTCTTAGAAGAGGCGTGGAGATGTCGAGAAGAAATTCTATTCGCATTCATAAACCAGGTACACGAGTTCCGGTATGGCTGTTTCCAACAGAATGGTGCCACAGCCCATGCACCACGAGATACCTTAAACCTCCGTAGTGACTTTTTCGAAGATCGAGTAATTGGCAGAAATACTCTTAACGTGCGGTCTCCAAGATTCTGCGGTTTAATACCTCTACATTTTTTATATGGTCCCACCCGAAAAATTCAATTTTTAAAACTCCAATTCGCGTTTGGATACACTTAAACAACTCTCCACAGATTGTACAAAATGTTAGCAATGGTGTGAGAAGAAGGGTCCGAAGTTGTCTTCAGGAAGATTGAGGTCATTCCCAACACTTCCTATAAGCTTCAAATATTTTAAATACCTACTCTTAAAATACTTAAATAAATGTCTCTATATATTTACTTTATAAAATGCGTTTTATTGCGTCGAGATACGCTTTGAGATTAAGTTCACTTGTCTTATGTTTACATTCTAAAGTATAAACACAAGGTACGGCCGGTACGTAACATGACAGATATGACATGCCTTGTAGTACTCACAGCCAACCCTAATTTGAAAAAGGTTTGATCATTCGCTATAACGGTACCAATACCCAAAATAGGTAGTACATTAATGTGAAAATCACTGAACAATCAGTTTGACCTCACATACATCGAAATTACTCACCCAGATTATATGCATAAGATTTGAAGAAAAAGGTAGAGATAAATCTGAAAGAAAACCAACTCGGATTCAGAAAAGGATCAAGAACGAGAGATATTTTAGCTGAATTTAACTGTGCAAATAGAATCGGTAAAGAAAATCTTATATTGCGTTCATAGATTTAGAAACACCTCTCAACACTGTAAACTGGCACAAGATGTTCCAGATACTGAAAGCTATTGGAATAAAGCATAAAGATACAAGCATAATAATTATACAACCTATAGGTATGACAACCAGACAGAAATAGTTAAATGCGAATAAACTCAGGCAACAGCCAACGTAAGGAAGGGAACGAGACAAGGTTCTGCGCTATCACCACCTGTATTAATGTATACAAAGTTATTCAACGGAAGTTGTTATAACTTTTTAAAAACTCAGCGAATAAGGAAATGAAAAACATATTTGTATTCGTAAGTCGATGAGAATTATTGAAATTAGTTTAAATGTTGTATATTTCCGCCATTTTGTTCTTCAACAAGCAATAATATATCTGCTTTGTTGTGGAGAGGATTTTCCAGTAGATCTAGTTGAGTATCTTCAATTTGTTGTAAAATTGAATTTTTCAGTTCGTCGATAGTCGTAGAAGTATTTAGAAAAAGGCGTTCCTTTAGATAGTCCTAAACCTAAAAATCTACCGGATTCAGATCGGAGGAACGCTCTGGCCAGGTGTTAGCAAAATGCCTGCTTATTAAGCGATTGCCAGAAGTATTAATTAATAGGAGCATGACTGGATTATAAATATATGGGGAGGTGTAAAAATTTGGGATAACAAAATTCTACAGCATATCTAAATAACGGTGTCCGGTAACCGTAACTATTCTTTAATTCTCATGAAAATAGTATGGTCCTGTAATAGACACCGAATGTGAATCCATACCACACAGTAACCTTCAAAATCATGTAGCTCTTGCTAAATGACCGTATGGGAATGCTTTTCAGACCAAATTCTACAGTTGTGAGTATTAACACCATTTAATTGAAAATGTGTTTCGTCGGTCTATAAAACGTTATCCAACCACTGCGGATTCATTAGAATTTCTGCTAATACTCGAAAAGCGAACCCATGTTTAATTGGTTTATTAGTTTCTTGAATTAATTCGCGAAACCGTTGTGTAACTCATCTGGAGACGTTTAGCAACTTGATAAGCACTACATATTTTCGAGGCACGAAGATAACTGTTTAAAGATTATCAACCAATTTATTACAATGGCAAAAAATTTTAAAAAGCCATACCCTGTTACTTTACGAACACAAATGTATTTTTCTTTTGCTTATCTGTTAGGTTCTTAAAAAGTTATGGCAACTTCAAAGCGTAACCTTCTTTTGAATAATTCTATAACTATAAAGGGTGTATAGAAATAGGTAGGTACATTTATTTAAACAAGTAATATATTGCCTCAAGTAGAATGCAATGGTACTATTCATTTTTCAAAAATCATTAAATTTATATTTAGAATTAAAAAATAAAATAAAATTTTGTTTGAGAACAGCTGATGATACATAGAAAATGCATTTAAGTTGTAGAAGGTTATTGTCTAATTGTAAAGTAAATCCAAAGTGGCAAACACGTAAAACCTTGTCTGGCTTGCGATAACTGAATAGAAATTACTGACCTACCTAATAGTTTGTGGCAGGTGATAAGAAATTTTTTGCACTTCTATCTTACTCTCCTTTGCATAACATGTCTTTGAATTCAAATTTTTGATATTATCCTGCGGTACTCAAACAATTTTGGGTGAAATTTTTAATTATTATTTTCTCACATCTTAAGGGTCCCAATGCCAAAGAAATGTTTTTTCTGGTTTGTATATATTGTAATCTACCATCGGATTTAATATTTGTACCTATTTCTGATACACCCTATATAGAAAAAACCCAAATTGATGTAAAATAAAGAGTGTACATAGGGATAACAATACAAAGTGAAACGGCCAAGATGCTGCTTCATGCAGATGACACTGTATTTCTAGCATAAATGGAAGACGACCTAGAAGAAGCCCTAAACGAAACGCAGCGAGTACTTAAAGCAGGATTACAAAATGAAGTCCAATAAATCGAAAACATAGATAATGGATTTGTGAGAAACATGAGACATACTGGAATAAGACTAGAAAATGAAAAAATAGAAGAAACAAGGGAGTTCCATTATCTGGGAAGCAATACAACAACGAATGGAAGATGTAAGCGAGACATAAATAGCCAAGTGAATTCGATGCAGAAGATACATTGGCAAAAGTTGCACTATCCTTTGCTTTAAATACTAGAAGACACTGGGTACGTCCAATGAATGTACAAAGACGGAGATTGGGCGATTTCCACATTCTATGGCCAGAGCTTGTAAAAATCAGCATTTTCCAATGTATATGAGGATGAGCTAGAAGGACTTCTATAAACTTTCCGATGGGGATTGTATCGTCTTCTTCGAGTGCCTTATCTTGTTACGCCTATAATCTTTACTATTTACAAAAATTGGTTGAATTACAAAAACAACCTCATCACGCCGCCACTGTTTAGGTAGACAATTACACATTGACAGATGCCAGATTCCCGGAAAGCCAATCGAAGAAGGAGTAGGTTCAAAACAAATAATTAATAGGCGCCACCAACTTATAATTTTCTAGCATCGTCCGAGGTGGTAAATGAGAAGTCGGACCTCAAGAAAAATAATCACCTACCTTTATTTTAGGTATATCTATTCTTTACGTAGACCTAAATCCACATAAGTCGTCGTAAAAGAAAACACAAGTTGCAACCAAATCTCTCTGTTTATTTAATAAACGAACAACCCATTCACAGTTCTAAATTTCTGTGCAAGAACAATGATTTAAACTAAAATTAGAAGTCCCAATTTTACGTTAATCTACCGGGATATAACGAAAATTATCTTGGCAAACCAAGCAATTTTTAGGACCTGTATTGCCCTACACAACCATATGCTAGAAATTTTTAGCGCATCCCGTAACTTCGAAGGCCTTCGCGTCACGAATGTATGCGTGATCAACGATCAAAAACTATCGTCAAAGCGTGAACTCTTACAACGCAATATCAACCCACTATTGGAGTACCCTGTATATCTGCTTTACGTAAAATTGGAATATGCAATATTACAATATTATTTCATATTTACACATAAATCGGATGTAAATTTTATATTGGAAAATAATTTCCTGGAGAATTGTTTCCCTTCAACTATGGGAAAAGCTCCTTTGTGAAGTGACTCTCAAAGCGGAAAACTAATTCCCAATCGACAAACGATTTCAATAAATAATTCACTATTCACAATAAACGTCCGGTAAGGTTGACAATGTTTAACCCACTGACCTACTTACGGAAACTGTCTTTTAGAATCTCCTATCCCCCCAAAATTTTAAACTCAAAACCGCGCAGCATCGTCTTGCCTGAAAGAACTTCGAAATATTAAAATTCCTAAATATGTAAAACGGATTGCCTCCTGTTAGGCGCGAGAAACGTTACAATTTCCTCTTGTATGCGTGTATTGTGCGTTTAAAATGTCACAGACATAGAGGACCTACAGTTTAACGTAACCTTCGAACCACGGGAAGTCTAAATACTTCTACTCCAGAGAAGATTTACTAGGCAGAATACCTCGGTGGTTTGTGAATGCCTTTGCGAGAGAGAACAACCGTTGAAAATACGATGTTCCAGTACTGGAAGTTGAACCCAGGACCTTCAGCATAAAAGTCTAACGCGCTAATTTCTAGCTCCTAGCGGATTTGATAAAAATTCGTGTTTTCTAACAAACTCGATAAATTGTTCTCCATTTTATTCGAATAAATTTATTTTTAGAAAAATGTTGTTACTTTACACTTCTACAGTATACAAATAACTACTTTCTGATGCTGGAGCACATATGACGAAAACCTGGGATCTCGAGATATTGGCACTACGTGTTGCAACGTGTTACCAAGTGTTTTAATACTCTCACGTCACAACACAGCAATGTAAACGCTACGGCGGAATACCACGAGATAGTTTTTTCGTGTCAACACGCAACGTTAGCATAATGTGTATTTAGCTTAAAAAAGGATTCAATTAATGAAAACATATGTCTGGCATTAGAAATGTGGTGTTATAGAAGGCTATTGAAAATAAAATGAACAGACATGATCACAAATAAAGAAGTGTTACAGAGAATGCAAGAAGAAATAAGTCTATAGATACCAATACAGAAAAGGCAAAACAGAAGAGTGGGGTACATTATGAGGCACGAAGGAATATTAAGAACAGTACCAGAAGACAGATTAAAAGGAAACATCCGAGAAGAAGACCGAGAATGGAGTACATTCAACAAAATTACACCTAATTAAAACGACTATTGGAAAACAGGCAACGGTGTAAGTCTGCAACCCATCAATCTCAGTGTTTACGACAAAAGAGAATTTATTATTGCAAAAATGATTTAAAATTGCTCGCAAAATTTAAGTTGTAAATTTTGCACACATACTGCAAGAATTAGCGCACATAATATTTGCAACAGTATGTATCGTGTAACAAACTAAATGTTATTAATTTAACAAAAATAGACAACGTCCATTTTAAAAGAAGAAAATATAAACAATTATACTGTGCAATTTTATAAATCGTATCTGAAATGAATATATCAAACAACTCTACAGATTATAAGGTGTTTTAAATTTTCGAAGTATTGGTTGTGTGTTTATTTGTAAAAGCCATTCTTCTTGAAACTTTTATTCTAATAAATTTCCTTGCATTTTCAGTATTAAATGTCATTTTATTATATAAGAATATTTTAGAAAAATTAATTGAAAGTTAATCAAATTTACCATAGATTAAGGGTAAACAATGGTGTTTCTAATATAAAATAAAAATGTCCTACACGCCAATATGTAATCACCATGGTTTCGCTTGAAATTTAGCATTTCAAGCTTAAACAACTATAGAAATTATTAATAATTGGCTTTTGGGCAATATCTGTCAAGCTGTAAGTTGCAGGCATTAAATAATTCATTGTAGGTTATCATAGTAAAGAAAATCAATTTAATAAGTAAATTAAACAAATACAATTAAAAACAATTCCGTGGAACAAAATGAATCAAACTTAATAAGAAAATAAATTAATCAAAAATATATAATAAAAAAACAATTAATTCTAGTGCATCGAGCTCAAACTGCCCTTCAGAATTAATCAGCTTAAAATGCAGAACACATTTAGTAATCAAAATTATTTCTTTTTATCATGCGATATTATCGTTTATCTTAATTATATCGTAGGTAACCTGATTAATTAATGACACCCTAAGGCAGTTTTCTCGAGAAAACTTCTATAGTTTTCTAAAATTTTGAATGTTCAATACAACTAGCACGAATGATTTATTTTTGAAGTAAACGCCTTTTCACCATTCGAATTTTAGAAATAGGTTTCTCATTCTTCTGGTATTCTGAACTATCTCAACAGTCCTAAAGTAAGAGCGAATGGGAATCAAAAATATGTTTTTATGAGTGAACCTTTGCGACGAGCGTAAACTCTGGGAATTTTTCCATATGGCGTTTAGTTAATAAATAGATAAGATGTAATAAAAACGTTTAATTAAAGTGCTACTGACTACCAAGATAAAGGGGAGATAAATTCCATTGTCTAATTAATTTTTCGGATTTTTTAATCTAGTTTTTCCCCAGTTTTCAATTTTCTGGATTGGTTTGTCGCTTACCACATATCCTACTCCATAGTGTTTCTCACTTTTCGTAACCGTTATTAAGCAGGGTGTTTCACATATTCGGGGACAATTTCTTACAGGAGATTCGTCAGGTCATTTGAAGACGAAAACGTTATTAATGTCATGTCCGATTCCTCTTCCTCGCCAAGATACAGGGCGTTAAATGGTTGCTGTGAATTGATTGTTAAATCTAAAAATCACGTTGGTTTTGATGTAATGAGCAAATAATTATAAGGAAATTTCCGTATAAGCAGGCTGTTAGACGCTTATAATTGTCATTTTGTTTCTTGTCAAGTTAAAACAGTTGAGTAAAATGAATGCTCTTACACCACGCGACTACGCAGATAATCTGCAAGGAAATATTGAGAAAGATTTCCGAATTGACATCATCCTGATCGTAAAGTATTATTTAGCTAACGCTTGCAGAAAGAGGAACGGGGCTCTTTCGTTTCCATCGTGTTGTTGGGGGCAATATTCAACAAGAAATTAATATAACAGATGTAGTCGATGATAATCCAACACTCATCACTAGGCGCATTTCCGCAAGTTTGAAACTATTAGAAAATTTTGTTTGGACGACATTGTAACGAGAGATCTTCCATCCATACCAACCCCAACGTGTGCAAGCACTGCATCGAGCAGATGCTGAACGTCGGCTGGAGTTGTGCCGCTGGCTTCTCCATCAAGCTGCTGAAAGCACTTACTTTAGTTCTCCTGTCTTATGGTTAGATGAGGCTACATTTACTCGGAGTGGCATTAATAACCGCCATAACATGCATGTATGGCCTGCAGAAAATCCATATGCAATTAGGCAAAGCAGTTTTCATAACACCTTGATGCGAATACCATAGTAGCAGAACAAATAAATGCAAATCCATACGTAGAATTTTTTGGAAGCATAGGGGAGATCGACGTATGATGACGAACGGGATAAGAAGACGAATGCAGAAAATTTATCTAGAGAAAACTATCAGAAAATTTTGTTTGGAGGACATTGTACCGAGAGATCTTCCATCCATACCAACCTCAACGTGTGCAAGAACTGCATCGAGGAGATGCTGAACATCGGCTGGAGTTTTGCGGCTGGCTTCTCCATCAAGCTGCTGAAAGCACTGACTTTAGTTCTCCTGTCTTATGGTCAGATGAGGCTACATCTACTCGAAATGGCATTAATAATCTCCATAACATGCATGTATGGCCTGATGACTTCGATTGTAATTAGTTACATGTTGTTTAAACTTTTGCATACATTTAAATGTAAGTGATTCTGACCCATTTACAATACACAATTCACTACTATTAATGGCACATGCTACCAGTACAATATTGCATGTTTTTATCCTGGTTTAATCTCAAAAACTAGTTTACATATGCATTGGGGGTAAGACGGCGGAGATAAAATAATGATTCGTCATCTTACCCCAAGCACGCTAAAAGCTATAAATATAATTTCGAAAGTTCTTCCAAGTCAAAGTAAACAACATAACTTCTGAATACCATGAAATTACCTCCGGAGTGCCGCAGGGTAGCGTTTTGGGGCCGCTACTTTATGTTCTGTATACCTCCGATACACCTACAACCGACAATACCCTACTTGCCATGTTTGCTGATGATACAGCTATTCTCTCAGTCAACGAAAACCCAATAATTGCAGCAGCCCATTTACAAACTCACCTATACATCCTACAAAACTGGTTTAATAAATGGCGCATTACAGTCAATAGCGATAAATCTGCTCAAATTACGTTCACTAACAAACGCATTGTAAGTCTACAAAATAGCATCAACAATGTTGCCATGCCTCAGAAGACGGACATCAAATACCTTGGACTACATCTGGACCATAAGCTAACCTGGAGCACACACATCAAAGCTAAACGGAAACAAATAGACCTAAAAATTAAGCAAATGAATTGGCTCATCGGTAGACGCTCACAACTCACACTTTCGAACAAACTGTTGCTGTATAAATGTATTATCAAGCCCATCTGGACGTATGGGATCCAACTGTGGGGCTGCGCTAAGGCCTCCCACACCAGAATCCTGCAGCGATGCCAGTCAAAAATTCTTCGCGCAATAACTAACGCTCCATGGTACGTCACCAATGAAACCCTTCACATCGACCTAAGAATTCCGTACGTAACCTCAGAGATCCAGAGACTTGCCCGAACATACACATACAACCTGCCAGGACATGGAAACCAACTAATAGAACAGCTTTCCAAGCAGCCGACCGTCACCAGACGATTAAAATGACAATGGCCACAAGACCTACCTGTGTAACCAGCCAGTGATTAGCTTACGGGGAAAAAGGCGTTGGCCGGATCCCTTACTGACATGTTAACCACATAAGATTTACTCATTACTCGCATGCGAGTAGATTGTAAAGGCAACTTCAATAAAAAAAAATTTTTTTCAGTTGATTTCACGAACATCCTATAAGAGTTTGTGCCCAAATATGTGAATCATCCTGTACGTTTAAGACTTCAAAAACAACGTTCGCATTCATTAGTTATTATGGACATCGTACAAATTGACAAATTTGGTGACATACTAATGAAAATCTGAAACATATATCGCAAATTCCTGTTTCAAATATTTTTCTTCTTCTTCTTCTTCTTTATCAGCCCTTCTCTGCCCACTCTTGGATATGGACATCCTTACCC
>JABXWE010067422.1:0-11465 GCA_014611495.1 Limonius californicus
AGCAACTTTTTTTATTCTAACATGCTCTAATCATGCCACAGAAAATCCTTCCTTATTATTTTATTGCTGTTTCATTCGTTGTCTAAGATTTGCTTATGTTCGGATGAAGTGAACGAGCAACTTTTTTTATTCTGACATGCTCTAATCATGCCACAGAAAATCCTTCCTTATTATTTTATTGGTGTTTCATTCGTTGTCTAAGATTTGCTTATGTTCGGATGAAGTGAAGTGAAGTAATTAAAGTAAAAATAAAATTACACACAGAAACTTTAGTTATTTGGGCTAGTTTTAAAGGAAATTAGAAGAGTAGAAAAGTAAAGTAAAGTAATGCCGGCAATTAATTATAAAGCCCAAATAAATAAAATTCTCTTTGTGGTAAAAAAAAATACTTAGCTTTTAGAAATATTTCGTGGTCCGTAGCTGATTCGTAACTAGGTTGCGGGCGTCAGGCTGTCTTTACTGGTGCTGGCTTGTATTAGGACTCCTTTCGTAAGAGATAATAAGTCTTCATTTTCCACTTCTATTCTGAAGCTGAGTGGCTGGTCCATATTTGGGTGTCTCTCCTTCAGTACACGTTCTTCTTTGTTTTTGCTTGTTTTCTTGTCAATCGCATTTCTTTTTCTTGGTTCTTCTTTCCGTGCAGTAAATAACGTAAACTCGTTATCTTCTGTTGCTTCCTCTTCTGCTTCATTGTTCTTTTGGCACTTGTACTTATTTATTATCTTATGTAGCACATATCCCATAATGACAGAGATGAACAAAATAGCGGCTATGCATGTGGTGGTAATTAGGATTTCGTGAAATGCTGATGAATTCGATCCATTCTCACCCTCTACGCTTGGAACAAGTGCGGCTGTTAGTGGTGTTACCCGTCGAAACAACAGATATACTCTCAGGATGGATAGTGCAATGTTCCATGCCACAATAGTAGAATGGCCAAGGAACCCATAGTTGTCTGTGAAACTTGCTGAAGTCGGAATTTTTTCGTTGATGTAATGATTGATGTCCTTGATGGAATCTTGTACGCTGGTGAGGTTAATATGGGGAATGGTTAAAGTCCATTGATGATTCAGACACTCTGAGATGTTGTGGTAAGTGGGAGGATTATTCTCGTGGTCTGGTTTCATGGTGAAGGATTACAGATTGGACCAAATTGCGGGTATAGTGTGAGTAATGGTAGCTTCTCTAGGAACTTGGGGATTACAAGGATAACGTCGAGGAATGAAAACATTGGAATCGAAAACTAGTTCACAGTTACAAGGAAGGTATAATTTAACAGCTCCAGGGTCCATATGGGTTGTGTTGGAGAAAGCGATGTTTTTTCCTGGGCACTTGACGAAGCAGTTTGGAGTAGCATGAGCGATGATGTATGTTTCTTCAGTGACTTCGGTGATGACGACGGCTGTTGACTGATGACATGACATTGGGCAATGTTTTCCTAATTCTTCCACGGTGGCTCCTTGGTAAAGTTTTATGGCACATACGGGTCCACGGATATCATCTGAGCTGAATCTTGGAATATAGCAAAGTTTATCTTCAAAAGGACGGTATTGATGTAAGGCTGATCCAGTAATAATTCGTAATGCGGGACTGCCGTTCTGGTTGGATACTGCCAGGTACGTTGGAGCCGTGGATAGAGTACAGGTTTGGTTGTACCAAGCAAATGACGTAGTTATTAGCTGGTATAATTTCCATGATTGTTTTAGGGAGACGATTGGAATTCTTACATGGATGATGATGTTTGTTCCCGAAAAGGTACAATCACATATTGGCAATTGATAGTAACGTAAGATGTCGCTTGTTGGAATGGCTAATTCTTGATTAGAGGCCCATAATTCTTGTCTTAGTTTATGTAAATCTGATAGTAGTATGTCATGTTGTAAGATTGCAGGTGGTATTTGATGTTGTTTGCATGAATTTATGATTGCCATAGTTGTAATTGTTCGTGTTAGTGTTATTATTCTCCTAAAGTTTTCGTAAGAGTAGATGGAGTTTTGTAAGATGAAGTCGGACAGGTGGTTTGCTCTCTCTTGAACCTCGGATATTTCCTTTTCGATAAAATGCATCCTATCATCCATCTGTGTGAATGTGGTTGTTAGTTGATTTTCGTATTCCTTGAATTTTATTGATAGTTTTCCAATATTTTGTAATGTGTCCGTTAACCCTTCAGTTAGTTTTCGTACGTGTGATTCCATGTCGTGTTCGTCCATTGTTAAACTGTCTAGTTTGTGTTGTGTTGCAACACCACAACACCATGATAATCCTTCCCCTAAGAAGTCGAGTGCTCTTTTGCTTCTGTAGTGATTGTTTAATGAGCTATCATTCTCTTTTTGGTATTCGGGTTCCACTAATACTTCTTGCAACCAATTCTTAATGTTACAAGTTCGCTTGAGGTTGTCCATGTCTTTAATATAGGTTGAGTGTAAGGAATGCAGGTGATCTCCTATCTTACAAATGGGATGGTTGGTATGATTGGAGTTGCAAGTCCTTGGTTTGGTTAGTGCTTCCTTTGGCTCTCTGCTTTCTTCGTTCCATTTCATCTTATATATTAGTGATATGGTGGCTGCGTACACTAGTGCTCGAGGTAATTCTTTCCAGTGGACTCCAGTCGTAATATGAATCGCTGGCCCATTGGTACATCTTACAATGGTAATGGTTGACCTAAACAGACTAAATGTGTTTGGGGATCCCTTATTCTAATACTTAAAATTACCCACAAAAAATTAAAACTACTAATTATCTTGTTTTTGATAAATAATTATTTTTATGGCAGTGTCCTTAAAAATATGTTTAATCGTGGGATGTACGATATTCCATTGCAGTTTATAACAGCCACAACCTAACCGGGGCATGGCTAGCAAATTATCGTGGTTGTCCCTGCACATTTTTCGTAAGTTGGCTAGGGTTTTCCACAATGTCAAATATGATGGGTAATCGTAATAGTTCTCTTTGGTAATGAGATAATAAATGTTACGGTTATCTGCAGTTATTGTAGCTACTTCTCCTACTAATTTATTTTGACTTGTGACATCTTGTATTTTTCCAAAGCGTTCTTTAAATTGAACTGCTATTCCTTTTGACATTGCTAAATCCTGAGAAATGCAATGTATTAGTGAGTAGCTAGCAGGGGCTTCGAAGAGGTCTCCTATTACTTCTGTAACATTTGTGTTATGGATGTCTTCCTTCCTAATCAGGTCTAGGAATTCATCTAGTTCCTTTCCTTGTGGGTCTATTTCTTCGGGATTCCACGTGGCATAGTAAGGGAGAATTCGACTGACGTGGACGACGTCGGTTTTGGATTTCCGTGTAGGTCCCATTTGTACAAGGTAATCCACATCGTTTATCTTACGCATGATGGTAAAAGGTCCAAAATGGCGAAGTAAAAGCTTATCAGACCGGCCTACCTCTCTGATGGGTGTGAAAACTTTCACTTGGTCTCCTGGTTGAAATTCAACATGTCTGTGTTTATTATCGTATCTTATTTTTGCCTTCCCTTGTTTGTTCTATATGCTTTCCACTGCCAAACTTCTTACCCGTAGTGCTTGTTCTTGCACACGCTCAACATCTATGTTTTCAGTGTTTGTAATTGAGCTGGCTTCGGAAGGTAAAACTGGTTCTCTAGCATATACCAACATAAACGGGGAAAATTTAGTTGTATCCTGTATAGCGGTATTGTATGCGAAAGTTACATGCGGGAGGTATTGATCCCAGTCTGTCTGTTCTGTATTGGTAAACATGGCCAGTCCATTAGCTAAAGTTTTGTTGAATCTTTCAGTGAGCCCGTTTGTTTGTGGATGGTAACTTGTGGTGTATTGCATATTAATCCCCATAATTCTTAAAAGTTCGGTGACTAATTCTGATTGGAATACTTTCCCTCTGCCGCTCAGGAAGTGACGTGGAGTTCCATGGCGAGTAATTATTTGCTCAAACATGAATTTTGCTACTTGCTCCGCTTTTCCATTTGGGAGTGCTTTTGTTTCGACCCAGCTGGTGGCATAGTCAGTTGCCACGACTATCATTATTTACCGGATTTGCTTTTCCTGAATGGTCCTAATAAATCGATTCCTACTTTCTGGAAAGGGCAACCAACCTGGATGGATTGCAGGAGCCCAGTTGGTTTTGTATCACTGCGCCCCTTCCTTGCCTGACAATCAGGGCAACTCTTTACAAAATTTTCTACATCTTTCTGTTATCCTTGCCAATAGTAACGGGTATTTATTTTTAACCATGTCTTGGTAATACCTAAATGTCCAGCTAAAGGTTGACTGTGATGTTGGAATAATATTTCAGGAATTAGTTGCTTCGGTATGACTAGGAGATACTCATTCCCCTCGAAGTTGGGATTCTTCTTATGCAGGACATTGTTGATTATAATGAAATTTTTCGCTCTTCTTCGTGTTCCTATGGGTATGTCCATGTTGTCTGGGTTTTCCAGAGCACTAAAGATGGGTAGCAGTTGCGAATCTCTGCGTTGTAATTCCGGTAGGGTACTTACATCGAAGATGTAGCTAGGAATGTCCAGCTCATCTTCCTCATCCTGCTGGTTTCCCACTAGTGTAGGGTATCTTGAAAGATAGTCTGCATCCCTGTGACTACTTCCACTTTTATGTACTATTTCATAATCGTATTCCGATAATTTGATGGCCCATCTGGCTAACTTACCCGTTGCTTCTCTTATACTCTTTAACCAACAAAGTGCATGGTGGTCCGTCACGATCTTAACAGGATGTCCATAAATTAGATGGCGAAGGTATTGTAGACTCCATATGACGCACAATGCTTCAATTTCAGAGATTGTATAATTCCTTTCTGCCTTTGTGAGACTGCGGCTTATGAAAGCAATTGGGTGCGGTTGATCGTCATCGCCGATTTGTAGTAGTATAGCTCCTAATCCTTCAAAACTGGCGTCTGGGCGGAGTTCACACCCCTGATTTGGGTTGAAATGGTGTAGTACCGGAGCTGTTGTTAATTTTTGTTTTAACTCTTGGAAGGCAGTTTCTTGGCTCTCATTCCAAAAGAAACCTTTTTCGTTTGTTGTAGCGTCATGTAAGGGTCTGGCTATTTTCGCAAAATTCAGGATATGCTTGCGGTAGTATGAACATAATCCTACAAAGCTTTGTATGTGTTTTATTGTCCTTGGCCGAGGGAATCTATTAACCGCTGCAATTTTCTCATCGTCTGGTCGGATTCCATTTTCATTGACGATGTGCCCTAGAACTTTAAATTCTTTTTGAGCGTAAGTACATTTGCTGGGTTTCAGGGTAAGACCAGCTTCCCTTAGTCTTTGAAAAGTTTTGCGTAGACGGAGCAGGTGTTCCTCAAACGTACTACTAAACACAATGATGTCATCCAAATAAATCAGTACTTCTGACCATTTCATTTCGCTGAACATTCGATCGGCAATTTATTGGAATGTCCCAGGTGCGTTGCAGAGGCCGAAACTTAGAACGTTGAATTCGAACTGTCCATGGCCCTGAGCAACGAATGCTGTATATTGTTTATGTTCTTCTTTAATACCAAGTTGCCAATATCCTGAAAACATACCTATACTGGTGAAATATTTTGCTCCTCCAAGATATGTGAGTACGTCGTCGATGTTGGGGAGCGGGTAACACGTTTTCTTAGTAACTGCGTTCAGTTTCCTGTAGTCCACACAAAATCGCATTGTTTGTTGGTCTTTCTTTTTAACCAGAACAATAGGGCTTGCCCAGGGTGAATGACTCGGCCGGATAATATCATTTTGTAGCATCTCGTTTATCTGTTCAGCTATAATTTCCCTTTCCTTTGGGGAAACTTTACAGGGTTTGCTGTTAATGGGGGTTGAGCCTTGTACATCTATTTCATGTTCTACGAGAGTGGTTTTTCCCATTTCTGTTGTAGATTTTGCAAAAACATCCGAATATTCCTATAGAAGTTCCTGTAATTGAATGGATTCCGAGTATGTAAGATTATTATTTATATTATGGTCGCTCATTGTTACAATATTTCGATCATCTGTGTTTGTATGGAAGGTATTGAATGGCACTTGTGAACGTTGTTGTTGTGAGACTTCCAAATATCCTAGTGTTGTTCCTTTGAAAATACGAATTGGTGAACGGTTTAAGGACTTTATTTTCATGGTGTAGTTTTCTGATGTAGTGGTGACGTGAGGCAATTCAGGAATCTGGGAGCTATAAATTTCTCGTTTGGACTAAATATGCGGGCGTTTTCAATCGTAGAATGGTGTCTTCCTGGTATCTGTAATGCTATATTTGCAGTGGCATTAGGTTTGATGGTATACTCTGTTGCGGCCGTTAATTTAATCCTTTTATCGGTGGTAGCATTTCCCGGCAGGTGTATATGCTGCAGGAAAGTATTGTCCATCGGCTCATCACTCGTGTGATTGTAGTAGCTAGGTAGGTGCCGCATGGGGTAACGAATTTGTGATCCATCATGTTTGTTGAAAATTATTTCTCCTTTATTGTAGTCGATTATGTTTTTCGCCTGGTGTAGAAAATCTGTCCATAGAAGAATTGGTGTTGGGAGGTTATCTATTACTAACGCTTCACATAACGTTTCCCATCCGTTGATTGTGATTTTGACTTCTGTGTTTCCTAGTGCCTCTATTCGGTGACCTCCAGCTGTACGAATGTAGTAGGGTATTTGCAAAGTTTGGTAGTTTATTGCAAACTGGCTGTTTATAACGTTTTTGTTGGCACCTGCGTCGAGAACAATATCTGCATATTTATCGTTGATTAGTCCTTTAATGCTTAGTACGTTGTTCGAGGTGTGCCCATGGGTGGTTAGCGAGTGGAGGACGCAGCTGGGGCGATTCGACGTCCTCCTCTCCAGTTTGGGGAAGGCGATCGACCTCTAAAAGAATCCCGCCTTTCTTCAACAGGATAGCTCCTTGTTGGCGTATTATTTCTCCTCGGGTATTGGTTGTAGGTCATTGGGCGACCGCGGTAGTTGCTGCTACCTCTAAACTGTTGATTAGATTCTCTTGGTGAAAGTTGAAAAGAATAAGTTTGCTGACCCCCTTGCGTTGTACGGCATGATGCTGCGTAGTGTCCATTGCGGCCGCAGTTATAGCAACGTGGGCGTCCATCAATGGTGCGAGTGTTAGGAGACTGCTGAACACCAGGTCTGAAGGTGCGCCGGGTCGTTGGTCGGGTGTTGTAGGCTCTTGCGTTGGCCCCATTGTTACGGTTGACGTGTTGGTCTTGTTTGGGTTCCCTGCTGGGTGTATTTATGCTAAGGAAAGATGCTCGCTCCGTTACTTGGCTGATGTTTGTCCTCGTTTTAATATTGTCGATTTTAAAGACAATTTTTTCCATGTCTTCTTTCGTCATATTGGCCTGACTTAGCATGTAGTACATTTCCAAGTTACTAGGGTGGATTCCATTTTCGAACTGCTCCCTGAATGTGTCGTCATCCATGTTGGGGTTGTATTCATGAGCCAGGCTTATTAGGTCGTAATAGAAAGCTTGTATGGTCTCCCCTTGTTGCTGTCTTCTATTGTTGAACTTCAACTTACTGAGACGGAACGAATCATCACCTCCGAACTTGTCCTTGAACTCCTGTTTGATGTTTTGCCATGTTTTGTCCCTGTTGTCGGGATTGGATAGATACGATTCGTACCATATATTAGCTGCACTTTCTAGGAAAGAACCGAAGTAGTTAATCTTGTGGGAGTCGTTCCAGCCGTTTACGACTGCAACCCGTTCGTAGCTTCCTATAAATGATGTTATATTTGAGGTCGCTGGATGAAATGTACTTGGGGACACAAATTTTGGTAGTGATGGCGAACGCTCTGAGGAGGTGGCAGTCGAAATGGTAATATTTGCCATGTTGATCTGCAGTATGTCCTTGCGAATTTCGTTGACTTCTACTGTAGGTCGACCGGTTGGGATGGTGTGGATTATTGTGGAGTCCGTATGCTCCGTGGTGGGTTCTAATGTGGTGGCTGATGTAGAGAACGTTTTTGCGGTGTCACGCTCATCTTCTTGTAAGCTAGTATGGTCACGATTGGTACTCCTTGGAGAGGGTGATCTATTTATTATGATACTTCTAGCGAAAGGATCGTCTGTTTCTTGTGAATCATCCAATTGTGGGCTGTAGATGCCTGTACTTCTATGTCGTGGAGCGAAACTTGCTTCTGTTTTGCTTGTATCTCCTGAATCTTCATTTAAACGCCTTTGTTTCACTTGTACTTTAATATTGACCTTTTCCTGTAGTCTTGTACGTCTAGCTGGGCCACTCAAATCCATAACATGTAGCCATGAAATCTTTCAATTAAAGGACATTTGCTCCACAAATAACACAATTATATACCAAATAACTAATACTAAAGATGACCTACCTTTTCGAACTGTAATAAAACTGTTAGCTTAAGTCTAGAATTGCACGGTAAGCTGTTATAATTATATCTTGACCCAGTTTATTATTATTTGCAGTGCTGTGACTAGCCCCCAAGAACTGCTGATATCACAGGGTCGAAATCCTATCTAACCCACTAAAGAAAGTACTATGCTAATTATTAATTCACCCTACTATGAAATAATTAAAACTGTAATGATTACCACCCTATGTACTGATTAAAGTTATCCCCCTTATTAAAAAACTACCCTGTCTACTGAAATGATTAAATGATTAAATGTTCTAAACTATCCAGTGCTGTTTCCTAAATTACCCAGTGCTGTTTCCTAAATTACTCTGTATTAAAGTACCCAAAGCTGTATAAAACTATAATTATATACCCTATTCTAATAATTCTTCTACATCTATCATGTTGTATGAGATTATAAAATCGTAGTTTGTAGTACTTTCGTTGAAGCTGAACTCGCAGTAGCAATTCAAGTGATATCGTTGGTGCAAAATTGTCTGGATGTACTCTTTCGTAAGTGTTGTTTCCATATTGTTCAGAGCAAATCCCCCTGTTTCAAAGTATGTTGTGGATTCTAAATTTTGGGCATATTTGAAAATATCTTCGCAGAATATAATTACTTCGCTGTCCCTGTCGGTATTTATGTCTAGGTACTGATTAACTATGATACGGGCAGTGTTTCTGGCTTTTAATAGGGCTGATACCAAAATATCCATTTTTGAGGTTGCTCCTAAACTGTTAATTTAGAAAGACCGGCACCTCCACCATATGTTACGTTTAAGGATCGTAACTGACAAGGAGCTCTTGTCCTTATCGCCGGGATCGCCAGAGAAACAACTACCCTTTGATAAAATGATTTGGTTTATTCATTTATTACCTAATACATACGATTACACTTATTCTAAATAATATATTAAATTAAAACTACTTACAAAAATATCAAGTTGTACAGAGCCATTGTTGGGGTGGAATATAACTTTCTTAAATTATTACTGGCAACTCTGGTCTGCCTGTCACACTTCACTATTATGAATCTTCTTACTATATGCCCCCTCAACTCTCAAGTTGCCTTTTTATTAATTCATTTTTGCACCCATAAGCTCTTACATGAATATTGCTTAATTTCCCTTATCAAGCGCATTACTTATTTCTCATTGCTTCATTTAATAATACAATGTGCTTTAATTCTGCTGAGTTAAAATGACCTCATTGCATTGCTTGCAACATAACTGTGTATGCACATAATTGAAGTCACCTTACAACAGCTATGAAGCAATAATAATATAATTTATAATTCTGGAAATTGGGTTCGTAACAATATCTTTGTTTTTTATATTATAAAATATTATGTGTAGCAACAATGGGTCATTTTTAAAGCTGTTTTATTAGATTACGCTCTATTAATTTGTATTAAGATTAGACAGGTGTTCTATTTTATTACAGCAGTTAATGTTAATGTAGCAACTACCCATGAGGCGTTGTATTATTACATCTCTAGAAAAATGAGTTGAAATACGATGTATGTTCCTTGATTTACCTCCTATCAGTTATATTAAGGTATTTCTGGTATTTCCGTTTAGTACGACTTCGCAAAATTGTTTTTCTAGCTTCTAAATCACTCCCTTTGAGCGGTGGCGTAGTATGTCGTTTTAGTAAAGTAAAAAGTATCGTAACGGACATGCGACGCCTTCTGTATGCTGTATACGGCAGATTAAATTTTTTTATCACATTCTGTTTGTGACCATATCTTTGTTTTTTTATATTATAAAATATTATATGTAGCAACAATGGGTCATTTTTAAAGCTGTTTTATTAGATTACGCTCTATTAATTTGTATTAAGATTAAACAGGTGTTCTATTTTATTACAGCTGTTAATGTTAATGTAGCAACTACCCATGAGGCGTTGTATTATTACATCTCTAGAAAAATGAGTTGAAATACGATGTATGTTCCTTAATTTACCTCCTATCAGTTATATTAAGGTATTTCTGGTATTTCCGTTTAGTACGACTTCGCAAAATTGTTTTTCCAGCTTCTAATCACTCCCTTTGAACGGTGGCGTAGTATGTCGTTTTAATAAAGTAAAAAGTATCGTAACGGACATGCGACGCCTTCTGTATGTGGTATACGGCAGATTAAATTTTTTCTCACATTCTGTTTGTGACTAAATCTTTGTTTTATATATTATAAAATACTATGTGTAGCAACAATGGGTCATATTAAAAGATGTTTTATTAGATTACGCTCTATTAATTTGTATTAAGATTAGATAGGTGTTCTATTTTATTTCAGCTGTTAATGTTAATGTAGCAGCTACCGCTGAGGCGTTGTATTATTACATTTCTACAAAAATGAGTTAAAATACTATGTATGTTCCTTAATTTACCTCCTATCAGTTACATTAAGGTATTTCTTGTATTTCCGTTTAGTACGAGTTAGCAAAATTGTTTCTCCAGCTTCTAAACCGCTCCCTTTGAGCGGTGGCGTAGTATGTCGTTTTAATAAAGTAAAAAGTATCTTAACGAACATGCGACGCTTTCTGTATGTTGTATACGGCAAATTAAATTTTTTTATCACATTCTGTTTGTGACTATATCTTTGTTTTTTTATTTTATAAAATATTTTGTATAGAAACAGTGAGTCATTTTTAAAGCTGTTTCGTTGGATTGCGCACAAATTTTGTTTTATTACAAATTTTCAAGTTCGCTAACTCGACAGTAACGAACTTATTTTAACAAAGTTAAAATAAAAAAGTGCAGAAATTATAGACGTAATTGTCAATTAATAAATTTTATATTACATATTTTTTCTAATTTGTCATCCTGGCCGCGAATAATTATTTAAAAAAGCAAAATGAGTGGTTTTAACAGATTTATTCGTGAAAACTGCTTGTAGTATATGCAACTGTAATTGCTTAAACTGTTTTAATTCTCGTATTTTACCTGGCGTATAGGCAATCCTCAAGTTTTTTGAGCACGTAGTTCCAGGCAATCCTCAAGTTTTTTGAGCACGTAGTTCCAGGCAATCCTCAAGTTTTTTGAGCACGTAGTTCCAGGCAATTCTCAAGTTTTTTGAGCACGTAGTTCCAGGCAATCCTC
>JABXWE010067425.1:0-11759 GCA_014611495.1 Limonius californicus
AAATACATACACTAATTAACTTACTCGAATTATACAGGGTGTAAATGAATCGCGGGGACAAACTTCACATTTAATTTGTATTTGAAAAGTGGGAAAGAGGGCTTTATTTATCCTGTATTAATTTCCGTCGTTATGGAAACAAATAGTAGGTAGTAAATTGAGTTGCCTACATTTAGGCGCTTCTTAAAGAATCTTTGAGAAGCTCTATCCCTGAAAGGAAACACTTTTGAGACTACATTTATTAACAAAAAATGTTTGTTTTCATGTATATTTTAACCCCTGGAAGCTTGTCCTTGCAATTCATTAACACCCTTTATATAAAAACTAAGCCTAGAATATTAGTTTAAGAACTATTTCTAGAATAATTTATGATTAGAAGTTGTTCGAAATTTTCTAACAGGAAAATATGCCTTCTATCTGAAAACATATGTTTATAAATAGAAAAGCTTCTTTCTACATCGACAGAAGTAATGGGTGCATTTTTTAACTTAACACTGAATTCCAAATTAAAACGTAAGTTATTATCTCTTACTATTTCGCCTCTAAGAACTTTGTTAATTTGTTAAATTCAGAAACCTCTCATTTTTTGTATGCCACTATTAAATGTTTGATATATGAGATTACCCATTTCACCCTTGACTTTCTTATACAATATATCAAATTCGTTTATTATTTCAATTGACTCTGAAAGAGACATCCCTTGAGTTTCTAATTTGCGAATGGAGTTTGAAACGAATCTATAGTTTGATTTCATAAAACAAGGACGCTGAGGCAATTCTGTCGATTTCGCTAATTTTTTTACAATTATCCAAAGCGGCGCTGGAATCAGTTACATATTTGAACAATTGCATTTTTAATACCTTCAAAATTATCGGCGTAAAAAATTGCTGCTTCTAACTATTTACCCATGATCAGTAGAGTAGCACCACCTGAATGTGCGTCGGAAATAATAACTGCTTTCCATCATTAGAAAGACTTTCTCAGACACCAAAGGTGATCAATCAAAGATAAAATAAAAGTTCCGTTTTTCTCGTTCTCGCCGAACCTGTTTGTACAAACTCGAAGGCGCAATATCTTTGCTTATTTATTTAATTCTAAAATGCAACGCAGTACTAAATAAAACGTGAATGTTGAAAAACAGAAAAATGTAAAGTATTACAGCTAATTAGCAGTTAATTAGAAGAAGCGTCTCCAGCGTCAGAGAAAAAATAAAAAGGTTTTAAGTCTGCGCGATTCGAATTGCTTTTTGTCTTATTTATGCATTATAATAATTAATTTCGAGTATAATAACAACATAGCTGTTTTCACTGATGACAGAACGATCTAATGAATGCTTTTACCACAGCAGGGTTCCTTTCCGGCGCTGTAGATGCATATCGCGGACCGACAATTTATTCTTGCACTTTATTTAGTCGGTGTTCTTCTCAATTACTGCGGATTCTTTTCATTTTCATTACACAAATTAAATTTGCGTTGAAATATACCTGCTAGTTTGCTTTGTGAAGTCTTTCCTCTGCAACTGCCCTATCTACGTAATTATTTCATACAAGATAAACTCAGACGCTCACCATTAGCATGTAATTATTAACTATAAAAATGTTTACATGCCTTGAAGAATCGTAAGTTTTTTAAGATTAATTTAGTAAGATAACGCACATATGCAAAAAATTGAGGAGAGCGGAAATGAAAACACTTCTGTGTTTCTTTTGTCCAGATCTGTTTTAATTACAAGCAACAGACCAAAGCACATACTCTATTATGTCAAAAAGTTGGAAAAGAATGATCACTCTTTGGCCAAATTTAACGTCGACATCTAAATTTACATACCAAGTAATGCAAGCAATTTATCACATTTTGTTAGATCGTGTAACTATCCCAAGGTCTAACTAATTTGAATTCTGTGGAATTACAGTCATTTGATAAATGGCTAGCATGAAACTACAAGTAAATCGTCGAAAATTGCATCGCTAATAGATTATTAGAGGTATTATTTTTAAGCGATATGTATAAATGATAAGAAATAATTAGACTTTAACTACTATTTTTATCTACATTAACTCTGCTAGAAAAAAGTGACCCATTAGCTTGAGAAGTCTCAGACTTCAGCAACTGTAGCTGTACATACTTTCAAAAGCATACTTGAACAGTTTGCGATACCACGTTAGGATCTGTTTTGAGATAGCATAAAGTATTAAAGATATTTGAATGTGTACAATTTAGGGTCCTTCAAGTTCGCTTAACGTTAATACACACAATAGCAGAGTTGGCCAATTGTTACCTTTACTTTTTTTGACCGGTGCAATGTTCAAAAAGGGTTTTAACCTGCGAACACCGATGATCTATGTAGCAGAAAATATACCCAAAACGCAATAGAATGCATGGACGTCGACGAAGAGATACCGGGGTAACAAAGTCTCCCCAATAAATATTGACCCCAACCCCCTTTTTTTAATACTATATACCTAAAGGTAAAAAACTGTAGTGAACAGAAAGATGCACGATGTTGATATTTATAATATACCATAAATCCCTTTCTATTCCACCGGAACAGGTCAAACCATTTATTTTAAGCTTACTCTGGCAATTTAGGATTTGAATTCGAAGTTATACATTAAAGTAGAAATTTCGTATTCTGTGATATCCATGTTTTAATAAAAAAAGTTGGTATAATTTCCGGCTAAACCGAAAGTCATTTAAACCGCCAATACATTCATTCTATCCTCCCTATATCGGAACTTTGACGTAGAAATCATGTCAAAATCGCCGTATTAGAGATATTTGCATTGTTCCGTAGTTTTGCCCATCCTTATATTGTATACGACTTAGTAGGTTCATGAATGCTCTAAATGTTTAGATATAGTAATTTTACTTTATTATAGATTGTTACATTGTTGTTAACTTGTACATATGTGTTTTAGCAATTTTGAGAACTTCCAACGTAAGAAATAATATACAATTTCTATTTTTTTGTCATTATCGTTTTTAATGACCAAACGAGCAAAACTCATTTAACAATGTTTTGCCAAGCCTGTACAATAACATCAATGCGATCTAGTGTACCTACTATGCCTATATGTACTATGTATGTACCTTGCAATATAACTTAGTTTGCATCGATCTATTTTTTTTCTGTTACAGATAGAGTTTCAAGGTAGCTTAGGAGCTATTTTTCCGATACCTTCCCGACTAAGGTAAACGTTTAGTATGTATGGCTTAATGCTGGTTCTTGAGTTGAGTGCCAGATGAAAATAATATTTTGATTTTATGACGGCTTGCAAGAACTGCAGGTGCGCAAAGAAAATGTGAAAACTTATAAGAAGGACAAATTGCGAAAAACTTTGTTTAACGTAGGTAATAAACTAACATTCCACAAACCCATAATTTGTATCTACTGGTAGGCTGTTTTTGCATCGAAGCCTACGTGGAGGTTATCCTGGATACGTTCAACAGAATTTTGTAAAAACACATCATTCCGTCGGATGCCATCAGGACAACCACCAAGGGTACTCAGGCGTTAACTGCGTTGCGTATGTTCACAGAACCCTCTTTAGAGATAAGTAAACTGACGCTTGTGGTGTCACAGAATAACTTCTTTGAAGGTAAAGGGCGCTGTACTTCCGTGGTTCGGAGCCTACGTTAAGCTTTAGCTCCCCGTAGTCACCAATAATAGAACACACTACGGGACAGTCGATGGCTAACGCCCTGGATACGACAGAGAAAAAGATACACCTAATAGGATAGAATATTTGAAAACTGCAGAAGCTGCACTATAAGTCGTATCATTTTTGCCATTTACAAATTTTTGAGTTGTGTTTTTTATTTCAATTAGTTCGCTGTTGTACACTGTGGCGGTCAAATGTTGCATTTGCTTCATTACTTTCAATATGTGTGAGTAAATACCCATCCGCCTTTTATCTAGTTCACACTTATGTTTCGGCACTATATTTCTAAACCATATTTTCACATGTTCATTAATTCAAATAAATCCAGCTGTTTCATTCATTCGTTCACTGGCACTTCCGCTTCAGCCCTCTTTAAAATACATTCTACTTTTAAAAGGCAATATCACTTTGTTGACCCCCTGTTTCTCGGCCAGATTAGAATTTCCTTCCGGTTTTTCGCCTTCCTTGATTGTTATTATACAAGTTAGCCTGTACTACTGCTTTACTCATGCACACTCAGCTTAGTTGAGGAAGTTTTTGATTTCGATGTAGTTAGTTGCAAGTTGAAAACTATTGTACGTTTGGCAGCAACCCTTAGTCTAGGCACAATAACCATACAGTGGTAAATTGGCATAACACATGGGGTGCAGCAGATGTTACGTTTCAGAAACACTTTGTCCCTTGATATGCATAAATGTGTATTTCAAGGAGGTTATTCTGTATTCTAATATTACGTTGTGGTCCTATACGCCGTATGTAAATGTGACGTGCACATATAAGATTTCTGATTTGTGTTATTGTTCCCTGTTATTTTATTACTTCAGTGATATGATTTTATTAAAATCCTGCTTTCATTTGCAATTTGCAGACGTATGGATTTATATTTGGAGAGAAAACGATCGTAAACTCCCTGGAATCACTATAAGCACCATTAAACTTTATATTGTTGGTAAAGCGCGCATTCTTGTACCTAATTACCTTCGGTATAGGTGAATTTATTAAATTTGAAACAGTTAACTCCCAGTTAACCTTTGTTCTTTATAAAACGGGCGTGTTACAGAAAACAATAGCTTGTAAAAAGAGGTAACAAATTAGCTACAATCGGCAAGCTTCTTATGGCAACTCATAACGGAAATGTGCCGCAGACTTCCCATTAAGACGATCAATCAATAAGAACATCTAGTTGGTTTGCGTGAGAATCGCCGCTCGCCGTTCACGTCCTTATTTCGTCGAAATTGTTCCTAATTACAGATATTTAATAATGAGGCTAAAGCGAGTAGAATTAATGACAGTGGGTTTCACTATCTCAATTGGTACCTAATGATTATGGATATTTGGAAGGTGAATTTGTGGTGATATCGGTGGAAGTTAAATTAACTTCCACATTTAATCGATGTTTGATTACCTTAAGAGGTTTTGAGCTCTTATACTAATGCCAGGAAGAGTTGTCTAAAAAATAGAAAAATAACGAAACGTTCCATTATTTCTCTAATTAACATTTTATGGCTTGTTAGGAATTCTGCGGGGCCCATTAAAACAATTAAGTGTAGGTACTAGTACTAAATGGATTATTACCTTCGGAGATCATAAATTGCCCGAACTGCCCCTTAACCTCTTGCCTTAATTCTGTAAACGCGAGTATCTTCCTCGTGGTAAGATTGTAACGACCCATCGATAGATGGACACAACTTTCCAAAAGTGTGTGTGGGGGGAGGGAGCTTTATTGTTGTTACATAACATTTACCGCACTTTTTACTTTCACGTATAGCTAGTATGAATATTTGTATAGTTCGTAAACGTTTTTGTTTAAATACTGGGACGAAAATGCCTTTTGCGGATAATTTTTAACGTACAATTATTGCTAAGCATACTTTGGATGCCCTGGTCTGAAAATCCCATTTTCTAAGTTATCTGTCTGAATGTTAACCTTCGATCACTTAGTACCAACTCCTAAATTAATATTTTCTGATGTTGTGGATGTTTTTAAAGGGCCATTTCATATTCACAAGGGCCTCAGCCACATTTAAATCACAGCACCATCCAAATTAAGAACGAGAAGATTTACCCAAATTATTTTTAATGTCTTGATATAGGTCCTTAGGACGCTTAACTTTTTTTTCTGAAAACATGTAATTCCAGCTACATGCTCTATTTGTAATAAATATTGCCAAACTTTCTTAATATTTTAACTTCAACAGCTGTTACAATTTTGCAGAACTAAGGAAATCTTGAACCGAAAATAGAAGACGTGTTTCAAAATTTGAATAAAGTTTATATGTATTTTATTTCCTACACACATTAAATGTAAATAAATACAAGAATTTCCATAATTTTTTTCAAAAACCTTTGTGAAAGCGAGAGTTGGAGAATGGTTTCATGCTGATTGTCGAAATGTTACAATACAAAACTTAAACCATTCGATATGAATATAGACCAACCAATTTGTATCAATTTTAAGTATTATCTTCAAGTACTATATTTCGATACGCAGCGATTATATCGTCGTTAGAATTTACAAAAAGTAATATACGAGTTTGAATTTTGAAGCTATAAATATTATCAAGTACATCTGTACATTTTTATGATTACATTTGAAAAAACATAGTATTTGCGTTGCAGTTGTTGTATCCTCGCCCTTGTCATTCTTGCTTCTATTTCTATTAGGCTACTTTTACTACCCAGTACATACAAACGTTCTATTATTATTGTCAGCATCTAAAATTGAATATAATCGATTTTAATGATATTTTTTAATTAGTTAAACCGTTTTGGCGCTTTTGGGTAGCGGATCAACATTTTCAAGTGTGGCGCAACCATTGTCGTCGGCTAACATGATCGCAGTTAACGACGACCTTCCAGAAAATTCGGTTACTTGATATGGCAATCGCTCCGTTACTATTCTGCATAAAAACATTTGGGCATAACGAAGCAAGGGAATGTGCCAGGCTGTTGTAAATGTTTTCGAAGTCGGTAGTATACTGCTCACTATTTACATTTCCTTTTAAGTGAAATGTGCCTTACTCTAGCCCCTTCATGCACTCTCGTTAGCCGGCGACAATACTACATAAATTAAATTACAGCAAATTATCATCTTTAAATAGATAACATGCTTTTGGTCCATGTTTCAACCAATGGCCATCGTAACCGCTACACAATGTAAGACTAAAGTTAGGTAGATTTCTTTTCAATAAAGTTTACTAAACTTTTTACGTTAATTAAAGAGGGTGCATATAAAACATTTTTCTTATCGCAAAATAACAATTCACTTAAGTAATTTTCATTTTGCTTAGCATTTTCCATTTGTTTAGATAGGTATAACTTATTACATAAAGACGATGCTTATTAAATTCACCTACCTATGTTTAACAAGAATAGGGTTGAAATTAATCATCAATAATGAATTAATTTTAATTTATTATTTTAACAGGGGGATTTTTTAAGCAATTTTGTTTCACCTTTTCTTTAATTAAACATTAATTTAAAACTCATGGCAAGTTTTTCTTGATGTTGTTTAAAATATTATTTACAGTTGATGAACTTAACCGTTATATTTATTAAAAGTTAAACGTTATGCGCCGTGTATTTACCAACTTCCCGGACACAGAAAAATAACTTGGAAAATAGAGTTCCGCTGAGAGTATCCTCCCAACTACTTCTAAATACGATATTTCACATTCGAACATTTATTTATATGAATTGCTATAAATTATAGAGTAATCAGGATATGGAGTTGTCCAGTTTATATGGAACCCCCAGGTGTCTTTTGATTAAACAGCATAAAAGTAAGTACATCTTGTCCGCTTACCGAGACTTAATGGCAGAATCAAATGTGGGCCACATTGGGACTAAATAATTTTGGCCCAATTAAGTGGCTGTTTCAAATATGCAAAATTCCCCACAAAATTTAAGAATGAGAATTTTTCTTACACTTTAGTTAATTCTTGAATGAAAATATAAATAAATGAAAAATAATATGCAGGGAGCCGATGATGACTTGTGTTACGTAGTTAGCTTCTAATTTTTCAAGCAAAGTAATTTTACTTGAAAGTGTCAAGTGACATCTTGGTTATACATTTTTTAATAAAATTGCGAAAAAGTGAGTCTACCATAGTACCATACGTCGTAGCTTGGTGTAGATGTAGTCTAAAACAAAACTACGGCGTGTTTGGCAGATACCTGCACTTATAGATTGTTATCATTATCGCCTGTTCCTTTTACCAGTTGGTATCAGAGAAACAATTTTGAAACACCAGTGGTGAAAGCTGAATTTTGAAACTTCCAATACAGAAAAACATTCATAGTTTTTCTAGAGAAAACATTGCCACTTGTTTTCACTAATAACTTTACATTCATAATATTTTAATTCAAGCAATTTTCCTTTTCTGTTTTTCAACAAACATTAAATTGAAACGTATCTACTGAACAAAGATGGGCCTATGAGAGTACTTCCATGGCAATATTCCAAGTCTTCTCGCTACCTCTAGTCAAAGGATTCTGATTCAACTATACATGTACCCAGTAAAACGATTGAACTTACATTTTAAACAAGTAAAATGGTTGGTTCCACGTTCTTGCCCTATCCCACATATGATAAGAAACGTAAGGTTATTCATGCATGAGTTCGTTCCTAACAATTTGAATATGTAATATAAATTTAGCGGAAATGGGTCCACGTTAAACAAATACACAAAACAAACACACACGCATATTACAAGGCTGTCAATTTTTCTAAACAATGTTATATCAAAAACTAATCAGGATAGCTAATACATACTGCCGTGACTTTTAACTTGTTACGCATTTCCGTTAATTTTTTTGTTGAATTGATGCAATATTATTACGCTACAGTCTTATTGTAAAGATATTACAATGGCAACGCGAAAGCTTAGGCTCTGAATAACCTACAATCTCGATAATCCGAATTAATTATATGGATTTGGATTACGGAAGTGTTGGGTTTACTAAATATGTATACAGAGTTGAGCAAAAGTGGGGAACAATGCAAATATCTCTACTGCAGCAACCGCGATTTCGACAGTTTCTATTGAAGGTTTCGATATATGGTGGATACAATGAAGTCATTGTCGATTTAAAAGGATTCCAGTTTAGCTGGAAATGATATCAACTTTTTTATTTTAATTGGAATACCCTGCATATTTTTCGATATATTAACACAACTCTTTTTTTATGCCTTTATTTTGAATAATTGTAGAGATATTGAACAATAATATTTCGTATTGTTGTTTAGCAGCTCCTGAAAACAAAAACCTGAGAGAAGAGTAAATTTTGTTTAGATGTCAAATTTTGCTTGGATTGTGTTGTGTTGCTGTTCGATTAACAAGTTAAAAGTATGTAGAACTTTTGGACAACAAATTGTTCCTGTTCTTGAAGAACAATTGAAGGGGATTAGCCTGATAACATTTGGTTTCACCAGAACGGAATACCTCCCTACTACGCTCTGAATACTTAGCATTTTAAAACCAAATGTTTTCAAATACGTAGGTGATAGAGCGTGGGGAATTTATTCAATGGCCCGCTCGTTCTCCGGCCATGAATCCATTGAATTTCTTTCTTTGGGGACATTCGAAATCTAGACTTTATACCGAACAACCACGTAATTTGAAAGAATTGAAATTCAGCATTGCTGGCGAAATAATAAAAATTCCTGTAGAGCATCTTGTTAATGTAACAGAACTAATCGTAAATATACTTTGTTATTGCCAAGTTAGTAAATGATGGTCTTTTTGAGTATCTTCTATAGTGATATTATTTGTTATTTTTTATTTGCTGGTTTTCCATTGTTTGTTTTTTATTGTTTTGCTGTCCTTGTTGCTACGTAATAAAACAAATTACGAATCATTAGTGTGCATGTATTGTTATATCTCTAGAATTATTAAAAATATAGGTATCAAACCTTATATCACCAAACTCTCAAAAAGGTGTTCTAGCGATATATCGAATAATGTATTTTCCACCTAAAATTAAAAAGTTGACGTCATTTCCCACTAACCGGAAGTCCTTCTAAACCATTGATGCCTTCATTGTAGCCGCCATATATCGAAATATCATGTAAAAAGTTTGTCGAAATCGTGGTTGCCATAGTAGAGATATTTGCATTGTTCCGTACTTTTGCCTAACCCTGTATAAAACATTATATTATGCTATTTATACGGAATATTTATGAAAGTATGAGCAATACTGAATTACTTTAATGGTGAAATTAGTATTACGCGAAGATAATTTAATATATCTAAATTATTTCTAGATCACCACATTATATTCAAGGTGGTTCATTAACAATCCTTTTGTCCCACTGTTGGGCATAGGCCTCTTCTCTGTCGCGTGTTTCTTCTCAGCGCTAAGGTTGAACAAAGGGGACCTATAGTCCGTCTAATCCGAACGACAGAAATTTCAGAGAAGGTTTTAGTATAAGAGCCCACGATTGCAAGCCGGATTGGGAAATTGTGTGTAATGGGTTGCATACAAGATTTTTATAAATGTGCATAGTAATGCTTAGGTTTCGAACCCAAGCCAGAATCGATGTTACACTCAGAAATCGAGCACTATACCAACTGAGCTACCACTACACTGGTTGTTAATAGTAGCAAAAATTAAAAACACAGTTGTGTATTAAGGATGTTCCCTTTCGTTCGGAATAAAATACATTCCGATAATTTGCATGGAAAACTGAAAAAGAATGCCGTCTAGGATTTGCGACTTTAAGATACAATGATTTTCAGATTTGAAATTGGAATGGCGGCAAGGGTAGATTAATAAGAAACTTAAAAACAACTAGCGCTTTTAGTACCAATACGATATTCTCTCCTATACCTGGGTTGCACGAGTAAAATGCCCCAAACACAAAGACCCTGCAGCTTAATATGGGCTCCGAACTATAGAAAGTGTAAACACAGAAGATTTACTACACAAAATACCTCGCTGGTATATCATCGCCTTCCAGGGGAGGACTGCCATTTAAAATCCGATGATCCAGTGGAGTATTGAGTCCCAGATCACTAACTTAGAAGTGAAACGCTTTTGACATCTAGCTCACACACATAAGCTGCAGTTGCCATGTTGAAGTTAAGTCAGTAAAGACTTGTTTAAGCACTAAAGAAAAAAATGTTTTACATATACGTAATAGTACTGTCCAAACATTTAAAAATAATGTTTGAATATTAAACTAAAAATAGCAGCATCACATAATATACTTCTAAAATATTATAGTTTCTTACAAAAGTTGAAAATACTGTCGCATAAGATTTATTAACATTCACACCATACACACATTTTTCATATCTCGAACCACACATATGGATCTACAATCCGTTCTATTGTTTACATTAATAAACCACCAAGTAATATAATTGTACGATATAAATTGCGGAGGTTATATTACTGTTCATTGCTGCGCCATAATCCACACGATATCCTCACGTATATTATTACAAAAATGATTATAGTCTGATAGCATTCGAGTACTTGGGTATGTAATATGATTCGAGTATCCTCTTGATTAACACAGATAACATCTGTGTACTCACAAAATTCGTATAAAAATTATGAACTTGATCCTGGCAGCTATAGGGAAATCTCTCCACTATGGCCAGTCGCGGGGCTACAAAATCATCCGCTAAAGGAATGCTATTTAGAAAATGTTAACAATATACAGTGCCAAGTTGGGACAGTACAAAACTGTCCATAATCAATGTCACAATGAGCAAATTTGTATGATGCGTCCTTATTATTAATGACTTGGATATTTAGATACTTTTTAAGGTCGTTAATGGAAAATAAACACACTATTGTTATTTACCCCTGAACTGCACGACACAATTAATAATTATTGTTTACAACTTATCAATCTAGGTCTAGGCCTTTCGACGAAACACCTTTTATAACCATCCATAATTTAAAAGTATTAACAACAATCAAACAAATCTAATAACATTTTTACTTTCCCATACCTTATAGGTATAGGGTAAGTATTGAATTCATGAAAATTTTCGAAATCGAGATTTTAACGGAAATATCCGTTTTGGGTCTCTAGGAACCCAAAAAAGTGGTTTTTAAAAAATGTCTGTCTGTGGGTGGGTA